>ONZH01029325.1:0-97040 GCA_900303285.1 Rhinella marina
GTGAACGGCCTTGGTTCCATTGAGTGGGGTGTTTAGCACTCATATGCCTGCGCATGCTGGTGGTGGTTAGGCTAGTAGTGGTGGCACCCCTGCTGATCCTGGTGTGGCACAGGTTGCACACCACAGTCCGTCAGTCATCCTCACTTTCTTTAAAGAACCTCCAGACTTGCGAACATCTAGGCCTCGCCACGGGAGCGTCACTACGTGAAACAGTTGCTGCTGATGCACCAGCTCTGGCCCTGCTTCTCCCTCTGGCCACACCACTGCCTCTTACAACCTGTTCTGGTGCAGCACTCACCTCCGCCTCAGAAGCACTGTCTTCACTCGGCTTATCAACCCAGCTTGGGTCAGTCACCTTGTCATCCTCCGATTCCTCAGTCTGCTCCCCCCTCAGACTTCCTGCCCTGACAACAACACCACTGTCTGACAACCGTGTCTCCTCATCGTCCGACACCTCTTTACAAACTTCTTCCACTAAGTCAACATTGTCATCATCATCAACATCACCCACAGACTGTGACAGTTGGAAAACTTGGGCATCGGGAACGAGGTCAGCAACAACCTGAGAAGTGGTTTGTGACTCTGGGAAGGGTCCAGAAAACAGTTCCTGAGAGTATGCCGGATCGCATTCCAAATTTTCCTGGGAGGGGGCAGACTGGGGGGAAGGAGGTTGAGGTGGAGGAGCCAGAGGCATGCTCCTTTGGGTAACGTGGGTGGACTGCGTGGAAGACTGACTGGTGGACAAATTACTTGAAGCATTGTCCGCAATCCACGACATCAGCTGTTTGCACTGTTGTGGTTTCAACAGTCCTCTACCACGTGTCCCTGTAAGTTGAGACATGAAGTTAGGGAGTGTAGCTCTGTGGCGTTCCCCTGCTCCCTCATCAGCAGGTACTGTCTCACTCTGCCCAGGACCACGGCCTCTGCCCTCTGCAGTAATTGAATGCCCACGCCCACGCCCTCGTCCTCGACCCTTAGCCCTGGGGTTCAACATTTTCTGTATATAAGTGTATTATATATAAAAAAAAATAAATAAATGGGCCTGCTGTACTGAAACCCACAAATTTGTTCAGTCTGCACAAGTAAATATATAGGTGGATAAGTTAGATCAAAATTACGTATGTTATTACGTACCGTGCATTATGGAGCAATTACACGGAAACTATTAGGCAGGCTTGGTCTGCTTAGTTGCAACCCAGACAAATGTCGCACAGAGATTTTTCCAATGTAGCTGTATAAGTGAGAGCAAAAGACCTTGTTTAATCAAGTGACGTACAGAATGTGTCACCTGGACAGAAAATACGGATTGTGTTGAGTGGACAGCTGAACTGTGACACACAGAATGGTTCCACACAGGTGTGTGAAATGGATTTGTATCACTGAGATAAAACAACAAAAAAACTATTTTTTTTATATATTTTTGTTTTTTATATTTTTTTTTTAGTTTTTGTTTTTTTGGAACGTGACGTGCAGAAACTATCAGACAGTAAACTCAGCCCCTGCTGACGGTGGCTATTTTGACTGCAACCCAGACAAATGTCGCACAGAGATTTTTGGAATCTAGCTGTATCAGTGAAAATACGGATTGTAGTGAGTGGACAGCTGTATCACTGAGATATAACAAAAAAAAAAGGGTTAGATATGGCGATAGCTGCACTACTAGTGCCAGCCAGCCAGCCCAGCCAGGAGACCAAAAAAAAATTTCTTGTAGCCCTTAGAAGGGCTGTTGGGTTCTTGTGAGATCACTCCTGCCTAACAAAGAACTAAATGCAGGCCCTAACACTCTCCCTGAAACGCAGCAGCTCTATCCCTAACGACATCCAGACAGCATCTGAGCCGAGCACCGTGGGCAGTCACTAGTATATTCCAGGGTCACCTGATCAGGCCAGCCAACCCCTGCTATCAACATGTATGGGCCCCACGTGATGCTGGGTGTACCGCAGAGTCTCCTGGCTTGTGATTGGCTGAGTTTATAGGCGCCAAAAATGCACAATGCGGAAGTTGCCATTTCCTCGATCATGGCGAGATACTCGTCCGAGCAGCGAGCACTTACGAGTACACTAATACTCGAACGAGCACCTAGCTCGGACGAGCATGCTCGCTCATCTCTAGTCCCCACCCATTCTGCAAATTGCAAACTGTGTATTTTTTCCAATTCCACCACATTTGGAATTTTTTTCCAGCTTCTGACTACATCATATGCAATATTAAATGGTGCAACTTGTCCCGCAAAAAACAAGCCCTTATATGGCTATGTGAAAGAAAAAAATTAAAAAGTTATGGCTCTAGGAAGGCAGGGAGTAAAAAAAGAAAATGTCAAAATGGAAAATCACTATTTTATGGATTCTGCTTTCAAAACTTTTTTTTCTCAACATATAAGTTAAATGTGTGACACAAATGTGATGTGAACACCTTTATAGCAACATAAAACCTAGCAAACAACAAATATTTTGTGTGGCTGAATTTTTTTAAATCTCCTGCAACATGTTTTACCAGGAATATCTAAAATGTCAGTGATAACTATATGGTTATGAGGTGATTAGCAAAGTTTAATAAAGCTATGGTATAATACATTGGATTAAAAGTAAAGATTAAAATTTAAAAATATTCAGTAATTTGATGTATTTTGTTCCCCTTGTTCTGCTGGAGGCCTTCTTAGAACTTTACTCTGCATCCACTAAACTTGTCATTGCAGAATTCAATAAATGTGCTTCAAAAAGGATTTGTGTTTTTTTTTTTTTATTATTTCCTAGGTTTTTTGGAGGGCTTCCAAAATTCTATTCAATCTGTCATTTTTGATTCTATCATACTGCCCTGTATTCATTAACCTCTGATGCAGAACTTTGTCAAATGCTTTCAGAAAATCTAATTACAACATATGATGTTCACAGCATTTCTCTTGAGTGCAGTGAAAGCAATATTCTTGTAGATACACATATAACTCTGCGATTCATGCTATTGGCTCAAAGTCTAACTATTAGTCTAGTTTTTCATTTTAGAGGAAACATTCAAACCTTTTTAAATTGATCAATAAATTTCATACACAGTAGTGTGCAAAAGTTTTAGGCAGGCGTGGAAAAAATTCTGCAAAGAAAGAATGGTTTCAAAAATAGAAGTGTTTATGGTTTATTTTTTTCATTCAATTTTTAAAAGTGAACAAAAGAGAAAACTAAATCAAATTAATATTTGGTGTGACCACCCTTTGCCTTAAAGGGAATATCATAGAAAAGATAATGATGATCTATTCTCAGGATAGGTTATCATTATCGCATCTAGAGATGAGCGAATCTATTCGCTGCTTCGTAGATTCATATCGAATCTTGGGATTTTTCAGCTGCGAATCGAATCTGAATATTAGGTGATTCGCTTCGCTTTTGTACGCATTCGCTACGTAGTTTGTCCACTAAATTATACATATTCTACGTATAATTTAGTTACTCTATATGCTGTCGCGTACGAATTCAATTCAGCGATGCAGACTTTTCCCTGGTAGTTACTCTATACTCTGTTGCGTACGAATTCAATTCAGCGATGCAGAATCCTCCCTGGTAGTTCCGCCCCTTTCTCCAGCGCGGGATGATGACGAGGCAACTCAGGAAATTAAGTTGCGCATTCGTGCGCCTCATCCCTTTTTCCCCCTTTTCAGGTTATTTGGGGAGCCCCATGAAAGAGGGTTTTTTAAGGAACCTTTGCTGCTTTTTTTTTTACCCATTTGGATTACAATTTTACCTATGTGGATTACAAATTGCGACTGAGTTTGGGACTTTGCTCCAGTTCTATGACAAGCGTCAGAAGAAAAGAGACTTAAACGTGTCCGTGAGCATACTAGGTAAGGTGATATTTAAAATTTTTATATTATACCTATAATAATGTATTTGCACTTTACCATATATATGTCTCGAATATTCGCTCTGCCTCTGAGGAGTGCACGCCGCGGCCTCTCCTCGTACGTGCCTGCTTATTACGTAATCGCTTAGACAATAGTACGCTGAGATTCGTAAGCTATTTTTACGCTCATGCGTACGTCTTCTAAGAAGTTGCGTACATTTTGTAAATGAACGTTCGTTATTAATGAGCAAATGTTCGCTAATAGCATATAATAACGTATATTTTGTACGCAAATACAACAAATCTATTCGTCGAATATACGAATTTTAGGAAAAGTTCGGCGAATAATTTTTTGAATGATTCGCTTATCTCTAATCACATCAGTGAGTCCAAGTCAGCTGTTTCAGGAAGCCACGGTGCTGTGGTCTCCCAACAGCTTACCAATCACAACTCTGTACATTGTATAGCAGCTGAGCTTGGTATTGCAGCTCAGCCCTATTGGCTTGGAATGGGGCTGAGCTGCAGCTAGGCCATGTGACCAGTATACATTATGGTGATGTCACTGGCCTAGGAAGAGTCTGTGGGAATCTGTCAGAGTTCCATGTGTCAGACTAGTACTGATTTGATATTGAGGACTGATTCAGAGGATAGGTCATCAATATCTTTTCCTGGAAAATCCCTTTAATTCTTCTAGGTACACTTGCACACAGTTTTTGAAGGGACTTGGCATGGGGCTGGTTCCAAATATCTTGTAGAACTAACCACAGATATTCTGTGGATGTAGGCTTGCTCAAATCCTTCTGTCTCTTCATATAATCTAAGACAGACTTCATGATTTTGAGATCAGGGCTCTGTGGGGGCCATATCATCACTTTCAGGACTCCTTGTTCTTCTTTACGCTGAAGATAGTTTGTAATGACATTTGCTGTATGTTGTTTGGGTGCCATTGTCCTGATGAAGAATAAATCTGGAGTCAATCCGATGCCTCCCTGATGATATTACATGATATATAAGCATCTTTCTGTATTTCTCAGCATAAAGAAATAGGCAATGGTGACGGCCAGAGATGCAGTAGTCAGCCAAGGAAACTTAGTGCAGCAGATAAAAGACACATCATGCTTGCTTCTGTTCAAATTCGGAAGACATCCACCAGTGTCATCAGCTCAGAACTGGTAGAAAGCAGTGGAATCCAAGTACATTACCTTGCAAATACCTTGCAAGTATAGGGCTGTATTTCAGAAAATAGAGTTGGGTATTTTGTCAGCAAAAGGAAAGGATAGGAGGAAGAGATGGAGGGAGTGTCCTCCTCTGCTGCTGCTTCAGCTGAAATCTTTGTTTTTTTCAAGAATTCTACAAGACTGTTCTCGTGTTGCACATGCAGGATATTGTGCATAGAGTATTGGGCAATATATCTCCTGTTTGTTCATTAATTTCTAGGTTAATTGTACCTTTAAAATGAGCCGAAATAAGTATGGCTGAGGTGTGTAAATGAGATTATAAACTCCAATAGTGCCATGGTCCTCTATCAATAATATAAGAACAATATATGTTATGTGATACTGTAGTTGTTATTCATTTAAAATTTTCTATCCTTAGAGTTAGAGATGACTAAAATTTTGAAAAATTAAATTCAGACACTTTGCCAAATTTCTCCAAGAAACTTGTTTCGTTCCGAATTCATTCATAACGAAGCTCTTTAAATTGACTATATCCCGGCCTGCAATTAAACTGTAGGGAGAGTATTTCTCTGTGTACATCACTGTACATTGCAGCAACATGCATAGCTAGTCATTTCTGGTAGTGAAACAGTTACTGTGACGGGCAGGTCTCATACAGTAAATGGACATGCACATTGTCATGCAGGCCACCAATAGTCCTAGCTAATCCCTAGCTAAATTAAAACAAATGCATACAGCAGCCTTCAGTAAAGGAAAAAAAAAAGCATGTTCACCCCTGCAGGAGCTGTGTTGCAATGACTCTTTAGTGGAACAAAAGACGGTCATGGATGCAATTGCAATAAAGTAGTGGAGGGAAAAAAAAAGGTTCTTTTAACCCTTTCAGTCCCGGAGGTTTTTTCGGCTTTGCGTTTTCGTTTTGCGCTCCCTGCCTTCAAACAGCCATAATTGTTTTATTTTTCTGTTCACATAACTGTATGAGGGCTTGTTTTTTGCGGGACAAGTTGTACTTTCCAACGCCACCATTTAATATTGCATATGGTGTAGTGGAAAGCAGGAAAAAAATTCCAAATCGGGTGAAATTGCAAAAAAAAGGCTATTCCGCTACAGTTCTACGGGTTTTTTATTTACAGTGTTCGATGTTCATTAAAACTGACCAGTTACTTTCATTCTACTGGTAAGTACGAATCTGGCGATACCTAACATGTATAGTTTTCCTGCGTTTTGATAGTGATAAAATAATTATAAAGTTGCCCTTTTTTTTGTCATATCTTGACCCCTATAACTTTTTGGTATTTATGTTCATGGAGCTGTATGGGGGCTTATTTTTTGCAGGGCGATCTGAAGTTTTTATTGATACCATTCAGGGGTGTGTATGACTTTTTGATCACTTTTTATTTAATTTTTTTAGAAAAAAAAGCGTCAAAAAACAGTGAATCACCATTTGGACGCTTTTTTTCGCCACACAATTTGCCGTATTGGAATTTTTTTTTAGATTTTAAAAGTACGGGCGTTTTCGGTCACGGTGATACCCATGATGTCTATATTTATTGTTATTTAGGTATTTATTTTTTAATTATACAGAAAGGGGGGTGATTTAAACTTTTATATTTTTTTATTTTTTATATATTTTTTAACATTTTTTTTTTACATTTTTTGGGATTATTTTAAAGCTCAAATATGAGCAAATAGATTGTGTTTTTATTTTTTTCTTTATGAGCAATGAGGGTTTTTTAATTTTGAATTAATGACCAAATTTGCTCATTTCTTATCCTGGCCTGCCATCTAGTGGCCAGAATAAGAATTGCACTTTGAAAGCTGTGAACCTCATCAGCGAGGTTTACAGCTTTCAGATTGTGTACAGACACCCCAATTGGCCACACGGGGTGTCTGTACACCACCCGGAAGCGTACGCTTCCGGGTTTAAACGCAACTAGATGCCGTGATCACGTGTGATCACAGCATCTAAAGGCCTATGAAGACACCGCCGATGGCAGTAAGTACCCACAAGTCTCTGCTGGTAGAAACAGCAGAGACTTGCCGGCCATGACGCCCGCCACACGTGCGAGCAGGCGCCATGTGTCCGCATCGCCCCAGCACCGTACATGTACGGCGCTGGGAGTCTAAGGGTTAAGCCATGTTGCAGCAGTGCAAACACTTGCTTTCTTTTGAATCACTTCTGTTAGCTGTAGAATGACTGTGTGTCAATATTATGCTCAGTTCAAACTTCACTTATTTGGTCAGTTATGGATCAAAAATACAGAACAGGTGCCGATCTTTTCATGATACCTTATCTGAGAGTAGGATTCGCTCACCATACAGTAACTGCTGGAATTTACTGGCCAAATAACTGAAGTGTGAACTCAGCCTTAGTAGTCAATGTTAGTGTCAGGTCCAGTGGCGTAACTACAACTAACTGGGCCCCACAGCAAATTTTTGAATGGGGCCCCCCCAGAAACTTCCTCGCAACCCCAAACTCACATGCAACCCTCACTCTTGTGGCTAGTCAAGATTGAGCTCTCCCAGACAAGGCCTGACAGCCGCTCCATCCGTTTTCTACAGTGTCACTATATATAATGTCATTGTATAATACTGTTGAGGGGGGCCTGACAATAAAATCTTTTAGTCTCCCTCCTGAGGGGGCCCCTTGTGGGTCTGGGCCCCAAAGCAGCTGCTTCCCCTGCTTCCCCTATTGCTACGCCCCTGGTCAGGTCTAATTTACTTAACCGTGCAGTGGCCTAAGCCCAGCTATATAGCGGTCTCATTTTACACCGTCTACTGTGTCCACTTTTCTGTTAGCCACTGATTCTAATATAGTGTGAAGGTGCTATTTCATTTCACTGTTTGTGGGGTGTCCACATTGTTAATGTATTCTGTCAGTCACTGATTCAAGTGGTGGCCCCATGACAGAGTGGGGAGGGTGTCAGCAGTAAGGTTGTGTTGATGTCACTGTTTATTTTTCCCTTCTGATCTGTCAGAACAGCCCCCCAAAAAACGGATCACACGGTCAGTATTTGGTCAGTAATGGATCTATATTTGTAAAGTAAAAAGAGGAATGTGTCCAAAACAGATAAAATGTCATCAAAATATTTGCATGTCTTCTGTGTTTTGGACCCACTCCTGCTTTTAACTTCCTAATAATGATTAAATCCTAATGCAAAATACTGACCTGTCTAATCCACTCCCGATTCATTGTTATAAAGGTTAATCTCTCAATATTTTGTGTTGAATGGCAAGTGTTATTTGGGGTAACTATGCCTCCTGATGCAGTAAACGCTTGCTCTGATACTACACTACTGGCCAGGCAGCAAAAGCTTGTCCATTGCAAGCTGAGCCAGTTGTGGCCACAATTCAAGTTTGGCTGCCCAGTAGTCCAGGGGAACTTGGATCTGTGGTGACAGGGTACACTCCAAATATTCCACCACCAGCAGGTTCTGTTGCATGTCCTGCTGCTGCTGGCTAGTTTCTTCAGTAGGTGGTTAAGAAATATGCTCATCAGAGACTCAAGTTGCTGCTTCTGCTGCCCCATCTACAGCACTCATGGCACTAAGCACCCTGCCGCATTAGACATTAGCACCCTGGCCTCTTTTTAACTTCTGCCCACAGATCCTGCATACCACCTTGTTAATGTCCTTCAACGACTTAATTAAAAAATTCCCACACTGGTGAGTATGGCATTTTACCCCCTCCACTCGATGATAACTGCATGCAACTACCTCTATGAAGCCTTGCACCACTAGTTTTTTTCCTGACTGGTCGGCTCCTCAGTAGCAGAGGGTCTACCCCGGGAATGTTTGGCTCCAGCTCTCACACTGCTATGACCCTGCTGTCTCACAGTCATGCTTGCACCCTGCTGGCTCAGCGGCACCCTGCCATCCTGCCACTGTCTAACATGCAAGCTGCCATCCACGCCCCTTGATGATGAAGTCCCATTTTCACCGGGCTCCCACTACTGTATGGTCGTCACTTATGTTACCCTCACCAGTTTCATCGCCACGTCTCTGTCCAATCGCAATACCTGCTCCCACCTGCTGATCGTCGCTACTTGCACACCTACAGGAGGATGCAGCAGACCTCTCCTCCAAATCAGGGCTGGCCAGCTGACTGTCTTCAATAATATCTTCCCAGCTAAAAAAACGGATCAGAGCCAGCGGCTTACATTACTTGCCTGGCAGAAGGAGCAGCAAAGGAAAGAGGCAAGTTCAGGACAGGTGAGGGCACAGAGCTTGTTCCTGAGCCATGCCAACTATGTGCTGTGTCAGAGGAACCCACCGACTCCTGGCTGTGTGTGTCTGATGTCAGTTGAGTTGATGTTGAAGACCGAAACAACCATTTCAGGAGACCGTGATTGGTCATTAAAACATGACCGCTGAGTGGCAGCTCTGGCCTGTTGCTGCGGTGGCTGCTACCACCCCTTCTTCTTCTGCTAGTACTTGTGCAGGCTATAGCAACATTTTTGACACTGCCCGTTCCTTTGCAGGACCCTGGCAAATGTCTGTTAGACATACTGTACTGTACAGTAACACTAACTGTATATGTAAAATATGTTATCCACTGTCAATGGGGACACCCCAATAACAGTAGAACAAGACAGGATATTCACCTCAATTTCAGAATCAATGCGTAATACCCTAGAATTGTTTATCTATTAGACAAGGTAGACATCCCAATGACATTAGAACAAGACAGGTTATTCACCCCAATTTGAGAATCAAGCACTGGCATAACTATAGGGGTTGCAGCGGTCGCAGTTGCGACCGGGCCCCTAAGCCAGGGGGGCCCAGAGGGCCCCCCATGCCAGTGGTGCTCTACTTTTCCCTTTATAAGATGCAGTGCAAAGCACATTGACTGCATGCAGCAACTATCACCAAGGCATAGGCTTAAAATCCATCTGCTTTACGTGCTGCATATATTTTTTTATCATTGCAGTATCAAATTGAATTTGCTATGTGAATATGCCTGACTGATGAAGCATGGTAAAAAGAAAGTGCTTTATTTATCAAGATTAAAATATATGACCTCTTTTACAAACCATTTATTCAGGGTTGTTAAGCTTGACAATATCTAACTATTAATGATTTAAGATTAACATTAACATTAATTAACAGTACTTGTCCTAATTCAGTTTTTAATTTTAGAGTTTGCCTCATATGTCTGATATGCTTATTATGCACCAGTCTAAATATTAGCATTGGTGCTATTGTATTGTATTTTCCCATAGCAATTAAAGGGGTTATGCCATGATTGATTTAAAAATGAAAATCAGTACATATCAATAGATTTCTAAAAAAGCTAAAACCAGCCCTGTACCTAACATGGACCCAGAGGACTCCACATTCAAAGCTCCAATTGCTCTTCTACATTATCTTCATCCTGGGAGCTCAGAGGGCATGTCCCTGCACAGTCTGACATTATCCAATCAGTGCTGCCAGTGTTTGACTAGGGCACACCCCAACTGTTAACAGTCATCTGGACCTTAAGTCATAAGAATAGATGCTCCAGAATTATTACATAGGGGATGCAAGTAGTTACTAAAACAGACAAGTCAGGAGAGGTGATAGGTCCTCTTTAAAAGGTAACCTCTGCTGTATTCCTCCATCTTACAGTACAGTTGATTACATCCAGACGAAAATAAAAACCTTTCCATAGTCCTAGTAATGCAGCAGTCCCTCTTCATTATGGCACTATCATGTTTTTGAAATTGACCCAATTTATTCTTTCTTAATGAAGTATAGTGATAAAGACACAATTGAAATCCAATGCTGTCTCCAATTTGTACAGTTTATTTTTCCTGAGAAGATTTTATATAAAAGGTCTGATATACACCTGTGGCAGTTCTTTTATCATTAACTTGTCTGATTCTGATCGTAAGCATTGTGCTCGAGAATAAAAATAGATCACATTTTATTTAATAGACAGCTTCTCTCAGTTACATGAGTGACATCAGTCATTTCACTTTACCATCACCTGAATAGTACAATTGCAATGATCTGGATACATGAAACCATGAATTCATTTTTGATTATTCTCATCTGGAAATGTAGAAAAATGGAGTCTAAGCAGCGCCTTAGAGAATATTTGGCTGATACACATCACCTGGTGCACATGGTTCATCTCACCCACAATATTGTACAGAATGCAATTTAAAGAGGACCTTTCATGGGTCCTGACACTGTAAACTAAGTACAAAGTTATGAAGGGCATGTACGGTGGAGGTCAGGGCACTTACTATTTTTTGCGGGCGCCGCTCCGTTCGCCCGCTGTGCCCATGTAAAATTGTAGCGCGCGCTATTCTAATGCATAGCATCGGAACGGGGAGGAGGAGATGCCAGGGTTTCTCAATGGGCGTCTCCTTCTCCCTGGCTGTAGCGCTGTCCAATCGCAGTGGAGAGCCTGGTCCCAAATTGTCATAAGGCTGCCTCTACCTCTAAGTCTGTAGGGACATCTGTAGGAGTGGAAACAGTAATAAAATTTGTATGATCGAGTTAAAGGGGTTGTCCCACGAAAAATATTCTAAACTTTCAAAACCAGCACCTGGATCTGAATACTTTAGATATTGTATGTCTAAAGTATTCAGACATTGTATGTCATTAAATAATTTGTTGCATGTTTCAAAATTGATCCCCCCCCCCCCTTCCATGCCAAATTCTCACCCTAACCCTTTCCCTCCTAACATTACGTATATCACTACAGAACATACAGGGTAAGGCTACATTCACATGACAGTTGTTTTTGCGGCCTCCGATCCGCATATTTTGCAGGCTCAGATGCGGACCCATTCACTTCAATGGGTCAGCAAAAAATGCGGACAGCACACTGTGTGTTATCTGCATCCATATGTCCATTCCGTAGCCCCGCAAAAAAAATAGAACATGTCCTAGTTTTGTCCATTTTGCGGACAAGGATAGGCATTGTTACAGTGGATCCGCAAAAGCAACGGAGGCCATAGGGAACATCATCCTTTTTTTTGCGGATCCGCAATTTGCAGACCGCAAAACACAACGTTCGTGTGAATGTAGCCTAATACAGTGCCCCATACCTCTTACATCCAGTGATGTCTCCTCTGATGTAGATGTTCTCTTTCCTCATCTTCTCCTTTTAGACCAGACTGCCATTTTTCAGCCATTTCTCATCTCTGCAGTTTGACTGAAAAAAATCTTAGTTTATTACTTTTCCATCATCCTCCCGTCTTCTGGACAAATCATCCTACCACCCCCAGTACTGTGCCACTAGTACCACACAGATAGGGCCCTTTAATAATTATTGGCACACAGTGTCCTAAAATAACTGCGCCCAGCAAATAGTGTCCCTGACAGTAATAGTGTAAACATAACGTCCCCCAGAAATAACTGTGCTATGCTGATACTGTGCCAGGTGCCCCCCCAAAGTCCCAACTAATAATTCTCTGCCAGAGTGTACTTGTTAGTAATAGTGCCCCCAACAGTACTAATGTCCCCACTGTGCCCCAGAAGTAATAATGCTTCCATAGTGCCCATACTAGTAATCATGTTCCCCAGAGAACCCCAGTAGTAATAATTCTCCTTATAATGTGACAGTACAAAAATGCTCCTTTATGTGTGCCAGTGCAAAAAAACCTTTTAATGCCCCCAGTTGAGCTAATGTCCCCATAGTGCCCCCATAATGTGCCAGGATAAAATACCCCTATATAGTGCCCTCAGTAAATGCCCCCATAGTGCTCCTCTCCCCCTTCCTCATCGTGCCCCCATAACATACCAGTATAAAATGCCCCTACATAGTGCCCCAGTAGATGCCCTCATAGTACCCAACATAATGTGTCCCAGTATAAAATTCCCCTATGCAGAGCCCCCCATATAAAATACCCCTTCTTTGTGGCCTCAGTAGATGCCCCCATAGTGCCCCTCAATAATGTGCCAGTAAGAAGTGCTCCCAATAATGTGCCAGTAAGAAGGGCCCCCAATAATGTGCCAGTAAGAAGTGCCCCCAATAATGTGCCAGTAAGAAGTGCCCCAATAATGTGCCAGTAAGAAGTGCCCTAATAATGTGCCAGTAAGAAGTGCCCCCATATTGCCCCATTAATGTGCCAGTAAGAAGTGCTCCCCCCATTGATTCGCTCCCAAAATCATGTGCCAGTAAAAAGCGTCCCACCCCCATAGATGCCCCCCCAAATCATGTGCAAGTAAGAAATGCCCCCAGGTGCCAGTAATAAATGCCCCTAGTGCCCCCATAGCGCTCTCGTCCATAATTGCACCATATAAAAACAAAATAAACACTTATACTTACCTCCATGCAGCTTTCAGCGATGCGATGCAGGCCACTTCCGGCCTGTGTCCCGCACGGTACGGCTCAGACGGCACATGCCTGCAGCCTATCAGATGAATGGGGAAGGGAGACGCCTCTCCCTCCCCCGCCCCGCCGCAGCACTATTCATCTGTATCGCTGTCCTGAGAACGGCGATACAGATGACTATGAAGATGAGCGCTTCCACAATGGAAGCGCTGATCTCCCTCTGCCCCACCGCCGCCGTTGCCCCCCAACTGTGACCAGGTGCAAGTGGCAAGGAGGGGCCCTCTGGGCCCCCCTGGCTTTGGGACCTGGTCACAACTGCGACCGCTTGACCCCTATAGCTACGCCACTGTGTATGACACATTTTTGTTAAATATTTTTGGGGTAACACAAGTTTCTACTTCTTTCACTACCTTGATTTTACAATTATTGTGATATAACTGCTTCACAAACCACTTGGACAACATAATGTGTACACAGTCTAGTTATCAATAACATGTTGGGTGGCATGATTCTAGTGCTTGAAAATATTAAACTTCTGTTAATTAGGGGTTTGTACTTACTGGACACCCATAATGGGTGGTCTTCCCATGGGCCTGGGGAAAACTCCTCCCTGATGGCTACAAAAGATAAAACATAAATTTAGCTTTTTATTTTACCTAACTTCTACCTCTGGAAGTTGGGCTGGTGGTGTTGGAGGGGCAGGGTCCTCTCTCACTGTTGTGGTGGAGGAGGGTGAGAGGGGCTCCTCTGTGGTGCTATTCCATCCGGTTTGTGTTTAGTTGGACCATCATTTATTTATCAACAGGACAATGACCCCAAACACACCTCCAGGCTGTGTAAGGGCTATTTGACCAAGAAGGAGAGTGATGGGATGCTATGCCAGATTACCTGGCCTCCACAATCACCAGACCTGAACCCAATCGAGATGGTTTGGGATGAGCTGGCCCGCAGAGTGAAGGCAAAAGAGCCAACAAGTGCTAAGCATCTCTAGGAACTCCTTCAAGACTGTTGGAATACCATTTCAGGTGACTACCTCTTGAAGCTCATTAAGAGAATGCCAAGAGTGTGCAAAGCAGTAATCAAAGCAAAAGGTGGCTACTTTGAAGAACCTAGAATATAAGACATATTTTCAGTTGTTTCACATTTTTTGTTATGTATATAATTCCACATGTGTTAATTCATAGTTTTGATGCCTTCAGTGTGAATCTACAATTTTCATAGTCATGAAAATACAGAAAACTCTTTGAATGAGAAGGTGTGTCCAAACTTTTGGTCTGTACCGTAAGTCCGTACACAATTGTTATGATGACCATTTTTAATACTAACACTGTATACTACTATGAAGATATTATGGGTGAGAGGAGGGCCATATCCATTTTTTTCTTCTAAATGGGTATTTATCGCAATATATCGCTATCATGGGAATATTTTTTTTATCGCCCACTCCCATTAGCATGAGCACGTATTTGAGTCTGTGTGTAGGAGGAGGAAGCGCTAACTATGTAGGGGCAAATATCTAAGGGTACTTTCTTTCACACTAGCACATTTGCCTGACACAAACGGAAGAACGGCGAGCCCCATTAACAATAATGGGGGACGGCGCTGATCAGGCCGCTATCCGGCAAGAACGCCGGGAATTGGCAGGACAAATACTGCAGAACAGCCTGCAGGATCACCACCACATATGTGAAAGTAGCCTAAGGCAAATTACTGTGAAGGGGAACGTATCTGAGAATACCTTCACTTGTTTGGGTGGAGTTAGAGGCGTGGCCTAGCATGAAAGAAAATCCTTCTATACAGTCTTCATTAGTTGGCACACTGGTATATAATACAGTGCACTAACAAAATATTAGAAAAAGTAAAAACATGTAAAAAATTACTCACCCCGTGGATCTCAGTTAGCCACTCTGGGGACTTGTATTTCAAGTCGGACCATTTCCTCTGTATCTGCCACGGAGTCCGCATAACACCAAACCAGTGGTGCAAGCCTGTATCACCTGCTGAATGATGTCCTGCTTGTGCTGGTTTGAGTGTCGGTGTGTGGCTCGAAGCAGATCATAATCCTGGCGGTTCATAACTTTTACCATGTGCTTCAGCTCTCCATTAGTAAATGCAGATGAACGAGATGCCATCTTCAAAACTTTGCTCTGCCTCTGAGGATTGTACGCCGCGGTCGTGCATATGACACAATCGCGAGACAATAGTACACTAAAGATTCGTACCCACTTTGTACGCTCATGCGTACGTATTCAGTTAAGTAGCGTACTTTTAACAATGCTTAGACTGTATGTTCGTTATTTGTGCGGGAATGTTCACAGAACACGACCAGAATAACTAATATTTTTTAACGCAACTTCGTCCGAATAAATTCATATTAAGAACTAATGTTTTTATAAATTCGTCAAATATTCGCGGAAGCGTATCTTTGATGATTCGCTCATCTCTAATGATAATATCTAGTCAATAACGTCTAGCTATTTGTATTATTCTTAGCCCATTCTAGCAAAAATGTTATACATTAAAAACATTATTTTGATTACTGATGGGTCTCAACTCTGGTCTTCAAATACCTAGAAGGATACGTTAAGTCTACACATGGCAGATAATTTCCATTGCCGATTTTACAGTCCAAATCTTTTTGTGAACTTCGCCCTATGCATTACAGGGTGAAATTCACATTGAAGATTTTCATCTTTTACGTAGCATAGTGACCATAGACTTGAAAATCTGCAGTATGCTTATATTTCCACATTGATTTTTTTTCCAACTACATGTGGATGGAGTTTTAAGAAACACTATCTATGCATATTGTCGCAAATAATCAATAATTTTCAGTAATTAGAAAACAAACACCAAATACAATAATAGTGATATAACACAATCTACTGATCAGTTTTTAAAAATGAGTGCAATTATAAAAATGGTATCAATGGAATCAAAGTATTAATTTTCTGGGGAACCTTATCCACATTCTCCTAATAGACATACACTACTCACAAAAAGTTAGGCCCCATTCACACGGTCGTCAAAAATGCGGGAATAGATGAGGCCCCATTCACCTCTATGCGGCCAGGAGCCGCGGCATGGAGCTAGCTCCGTGCCGCGGCTCTTTTGAAGCATGTCCTATACTTGTCCGTGCGCACGGACAAGTATAGGCATTTTCAATGGGGCCACATGGCGTGTGTTCTGAGCGCTGCGGAACACACACCGGGCGGCCCCCGTATATTTGCGGGTCCGCAGTAATGCGGGCCCGCAAATATACGTTCGAGGGAATGGACCCTTAGGGATATTTGGCTTGTGGGTGAAATTTCAGATAAACTTAATATGCACTCTAACCTTTCCAGGAGAACATAATGTGACCGTCTCTAATCTCATGAATGCACATGTCCAACTGTTCAATGTTTCAGTACTTTTTGCATATCTTGCTGCTCTCTAACAAGGAGCTTATCGGCAAAATTCATAAGAGGTGCTTGATCCATTAATCACCCAATAAATTTCCTAGTTCAATTAGAATTGGTATTTAAATAGTCCTCCTCATCATGCTGTTCACATTTTGACATCATGAGACTGAGACGACACCTAACAATCGATCAACAGTACCTCGCCATTGAGAGGCTTCAAGCAGGATGTTCTCAAACTGAAGTGGTCACTGAGCTTAGAGTGTCACAGAGTGTCATCAGCAGTTGTAACAGAGATACAGAGAGACTGGAAGAATCACAGAAAGGCATAGAAGTGGATGTTCTTTGGCCAAATCCCACACTGATGACCGCCTAATTGTGAACAATGCTCTGCAGAACCAGATGATGAATGCCACAGAACTCCAGGCACATTTAAGGGATGTGAGAGGCACTCATGAGTCATATCAGACGTTTTAAAACCATTTATATCAAGGGTGCCTGACCACAGGCATCATTGTCTTGCATGGGCCAGGGAGCATCTACACTGGACGAGAGACCATTGGGCCTCAGTGCTGTTCACTGATGAAAGCCGGTTTGCGCTGAGCAGAAATGACAGCCACCAACCATATTGGAGACGTCAAGGAGAGCGCTATGCATCAGCCACTGTTTGCCTTTGGTGGTGGTGGTGTTACAGTGTGGGGAGGAGTGTCTACTCTATACAGAACTGCCCTACACTTTGTGAATGGTACAGTGACACACTCATACTACTGTACTTGAATAACATCATTAGTCCAGTCATTGTGCCTCTCATGGACGACAATGTGCTAGCTTATCGAGGTTGCATCATTAGGGATGGCTGCTGGAGACTGGGGAACCTCAAATGGAGTGGCCTACACTTTCTCCAGACCTGAATCCTATTGAGTCGCTACAGTATGTAGAGGCTCGTAACTCTGTACCCCAATGAGTCGACTGTGAACAGCATGAGACATTATTGTCAAGCTGTTATTGATGCTCAAGACCACATGACAAGTTATTGAGACATTGACATTTTTGTGGGGGTATACCCAACACTGTTATTGGCTTCAATAAATTGTTTGAGATTAGGAAATCACCATTGCTGCGTCTACGGAAGTTTCCTATTTTCATGATATCACTGTAGTGTGAACTTTTTATGTTTTGCATAAATTTCACCTGAAAGCTAAATATTCCTAAATGTTTGTGAGTAGTGTGTGTGTGTATATATATAAAACATCATGTTTCCCCAACCCTCACCCACAGAGCTAAAATCACATAATCATAAAGGCCTAAAGGCTCAATCTTCATCTTTTAACATAAGTCCAAGTTCCTCCAACTTCTGGGACTTTATCCTACTTTATTCATTGTTTCATAAAGATGCCCTATGCTTTTAGCACAGTCCTAACAGAGCATCACTTGTCTCCATAAGTAAGGGAGAAGGGAAATTCCCGACTGTACTTAATGTTTTCTCTCTGTAGAGCCAATTGTAAGCATTTTAAATGCCCATCATAACCAAAGTCCCAAAGGAAACATCCGCAAAAAAAAAATTTTGCATTTTATAAAATAAGTCAAATAATAACTAGTCCTTTGTTTCTGAATAATGTAGTTTAGCTACAACATCTTTTGCTTGACTCATATTCTTAGCTCTTGACATTACTCTACAAATGTGATATACTTTAAATTCCACATAAAGAACTTATACTGGAAAATGCAGTTCTCAACTCAATAACACTTTCATGTGGGCCTTTAATTCTAACATTGCATCTTCTTGACCTGTTCTCCAGATCTTCTACGTATTTTGTCTTTAACTCCATCCAATCTTTTCTCATTTACGTTGGTATCCACACATACTGTAATGTGCTGCCAATTCTGCAATGTCTGGACCTGGCATAATGATATAAGAGGATATCTTAATGATATAAGAGGACATCTTTGACAAATCCTCATGCACTCAAACAACATGCACAATATTAACAAATTCCAGAAAACAATGACTTGCTGGGGCACTTGAGGAAGCGAGAAACACTGCCTAGTACCTAGTATGATAGTGCCTACATAGAAAAAAGAGCAGCACTTTTGCCCTTTTATTTCCCATTACATCTATGGCCATAAATACCATAAGTACATAGGAATGTAACTAGTGGAGACCAAGGGGGAGTCTTAAGAAACTCTCTTTAAAAAAACTGTCTTGTCAAAAGCAACCAATCTCAGCCCAGCTTATATTTCATATTCTGCTCTTAAAAAATGAAAGTTGTGCTGTGATTGCTTGCTATGAGCTACAAATGTTTTTTTAGACAGTTTTGTTAATCAGTTGCTAATTATTTATTGTGATCATGTAGGCAGAAATCACTTAGCCAAGAATGCATATATTTTAATATGTAAACCCAGTAAAAATTATAGCTTCACATTAAACTTGAGTGTTTTTTAAAAATATGAACAAGCAGCAGCCTATTCAGGTATTAATACTCCAAACACTTGGGAATGTAAAATATCTTTGTATATTTTCCCATGAAATGAAACCTGGTTCTACCATGCATGTAGCCATATAGAATAGTGTGTGATAAATTCTGGAGACTTCACAATCTTACAAATAGCTTGGAATTAGAGAATAGATATGGGTTTAGAGTATACATATTATAAAAATAATAAATAAAAAACAAAAAATAATAAAATATGTATAAAAATGTGTTTCATATACTTCAATGCAAATCATATTCTTGTAACTTAATCAAAAGAAATATTATTCTAGTAGATGATACTTGGCTAACTTGTTTAGGCACTGTGACGATCCCTACTCTTGAGACACGTCACCGGGTGAATTATACTAGCAAGCTCATGAATTTACTACATAAATTCCCGCCGACCTATTCTAGAAGACGGAATTATGCTAAATTACTCCCATAGATTTCTAACACCCCAATATTTCCTATCGCGATTGCTACCACCACATATACTGTGGCAATAGGGGCCTATATTTACAGATTCTCTCAACCCAAACTAAATACCATAACACCAGTTATCTATATGGCACCTAAAGTCTCCTGAATCACTATTGGTAATGTTATTCCCTTTGGAAGAGTAAGTTACAATAATGATGCAGTAGACAGATAAAATAAAAGGGATAAAATACAGAATATTGGCTTACTGAGATGCAGCAGTTATATTCTAGCTGTGGGGACAGCTGAGAATACGGGCAATCACTCCAAACGATATGGATCCCCAAATGACTGACAAAGAACTGTTCCCAACCACCCATATTTATCCCCCCCTCAGCCGAGGGGTGGGCTGTGAAGGAACCTCCCTTTCGATCCAGCCTTCCGGGAAGTCTGACATTATTCAGGTTTTGCCCCACCTTCCCAAACGGCCGACCGATGTGGCAATATGAATCCATGTGATTTCTCGATGTATGACAGGGACTGTCGGTACATGTGAGTTCACATAAAGTGTTCTGCCTTGTTCCGGTCATACAGACACCAAATATGATTGAGTTATGATTTCCAGAAGGCCAGATTCTGAATACTGGGAAATGCCTCCTATCCTATGGTTTGTCTAGACTCTCCGCAAAGTCCATGTCAGGCTGAACACACATAGCACAACATGAAACATCTGTTGTGGTTGTTTTGAGGCGCCATACTGGGTCTGTATTACTTGTGTGTGCAATTTTGTATATTAATTTGGATGTATGTCCTGCTTTACTTGATTATGTCTTGCTGCCATTATTGTATCATTTATGACCATGTATTTGGTGCCTCATCTGTGGTGTGTGTCAATACCTTATATTTGTGTTTTAAACATGTATCATAATAAAGTGTCTTAATTTTTACACTTATATATGTAAAGTGTGTTCTTTATCAGCGTTGGTTATTCCATTAATTGTACATATTAGGCTATTTATATATAGCAAGAAAACACTATCACACCTCCAGAGCAGTAAATCCCAGCATAGAAGTTTAAGACCTGGGATCCTCCAAACAAAGCAATAATTTTTTTTTCACTCCTTCACTTTGCAGTGTTTTTGACTAGAGATGAGCGAGCACTAAAATGCTCGGTTGCTCGTTATTCAAGTCGAATTTTTCCCGATGCTCGGGTGCTCATTTCGAATAACGAACCCCATTGAAGTCAATGGGAGACTTGAGCAATTTTTGCAGGGGACCAAAGCTCCGCACAGGGAAGGTTGCTTGAAAACCTCGAAACCTCAGAAAATGATGGAAACACCACAGAAATGGACAGGAAACAGCAGGGGCAGCATGCATGGATGCATCTGATGCTGCCTAATCATACCATTACGCCAAATTCTGGGCAACAGCCTGGTGGTGACCCTCAAGACAATTGTGCTGACCCAGACCAAGATGGGCAAGGCACATGCCCATCACATGTTATTAAAGCACCCAACTAGGTGCAACAAAGGTCCATCACCGCCTGCGGGTGACACTACTGCCCATGCTGGCACTGCTGTCCTATCCCCCGCCCCACGACGCAGGCATAAGCGTCTCCCTCCCCGCACTCACCCAGTAGTCCACAGCGTACGCAAAGTTCTCACAGCACAGTGCCCAGCTCTCCCCATCCTAGACGGGCAAGCACGCACCCACCACCCACCCACCCTGTCCACGGCAGACACAAAGACCTCCAAGCACAGTGCCCAGCTTTCCTAATTCCAGACGGGCTAAGATGCACACTGCACCCACCTATTAGTCTCCACACGTGGGTGGGTGCAGAGCCTTTTAGTGCCCCTCAAGACAATGTTTGTGTGCCAGGGCCTGGTAGTAACCCTCCTTGAAGTTGTGGGGGAGAGGCCGCCGGTGACCCTCAAGACAATTTTGGCTGACAGTGTAGTGGCGAGCATCCAAAGAATCGTGGGTGAGAGCCTGGAGGTGACCCTCAGAAACAAATGGTTTAAAAAAGCATGGTGGTGCACCCCTGAATGACAGTCTGTGACTGAGATTGCAGGTGAACCCGCTAAAATTGTAGTCTAGCACACCTTGGTGGTGAACCCCTAAATTACAAAGTTTGACTGAGATTGCAGTTTACAGCATGGGGGTGAACCCCAGGATGATTTGTTAAGACTGAGATTGCAGTTTACAGCATGGCGGTGAACCCCAGAGTGGCTTGGTTAGACTAAGATAGCAGCTGAACCACCCAAAGATTTAGCCTGAGCGGTGACTACAGTCCAGTGAACAATTCTGTGGTGTGCGGTACAGTAGCCGCAGTCTAGAAAATACGTTTTTTCTCTCACTTATATATACCACAGTCCAGTGAAAAATTGTGTGTTGTGCGGTACACTAGCCGCAGTCTAGAGAATACGTTTTTTCTCTCAGATACATATACTACAGTCCATTGAACAATTGTGTGGTGTGCAGTACATTAGCCGCAGTCTAGAGAATATGTGTTTTCTCTCAGATCCATTTAATACAGTCCAGTGAAAAATTGTGTGGTGTGCGGTATACTAGCTGCAGTCTAGAGAATACGTTTTTTCTCTCAGATCCATTTAATACAGTCCAGTGAAAAATTGTGTGGTGTGCGGTACACTAGCCGCAGTCTAGAGAATACCTTTTTGGCCTCAGATAGTAATTCTACAGTCTACTGAAAACGGTTTTGGCCTCAGAAATTAATTCTACAGTTTAGTGAATACACAAAATGTTGAACCCAAGGGCTAAGGGTCGAGGACGAGGATGTGGGCGTCCAAGTGATGTAGGGGGGCAGAGGCCGTGGTCCTGGGCAGGGTGACACAGTACCTGCTGATGAGGGAGGAGTGGAATGCCGCAGAGGTTCGCTCCCTAGCTTCATCTCGCAACTTACAGGGTCACATGGTACAGCACTATTGAAACCACAACAGTGCGAACAGGTGATGACATGGATGTGTCCAGTAATTTATCCACCACCCAGTCTTCCATGCAGTCCACCCACGCTAGCCAAGGGAGTAGACCTCTGGCTCCTCCAGCTCAACCTCCTTCCCCCCAGCCTGGCCCCCCATGGAAAATATGGATTCAGATGCGGCATACTCCCAGGAACTCTTTTCAGGACCCTTGCCAGAGTCACAAACCACTGATCAGCAGCAACCGGAGCAGTTGCTCTGTCCCGATGCCCAAAATTTCAAACTTTCACAGTCTGTGGGTGATAAGAGTGTGGACTTAGTGCAAGTGGTGTGTCAAGAGGTATCGGAAGATGATGATGATGATGAGACACGGTTGTCAGACAGTGACGTTGTTGTCAGGGCAGTAAGTCCGAGGGGGGAGCAGAATGAGGAATCGGAGGAAAAGCTAGTGGATGATGAGGTGACTGACCCGAGCTGGGTTGGTAAGCCTAGTCAAGACAGTGCTTCTGAGGGGGAGGCAAGTGCAGCACCAGAACAGGTTGGAGGAGGCAGTGGGGTGGCCAGAGGGAGAAGCAGGGCCAGAGCAAGTAGATCAGCAACTGTTTCACGGAGTGAAGCTCCCGTGCCGAGGCCTAGATGTTCGCAAGTCTGGAGGTTCTTTAAAGAAAGTGAGGATGACCGACGGACTGTGGTGTGCAACCTGTGCCACACCAGGATCAGCAGGGGTGCCACCACTACTAGCCTAACCACCACCAGCATGCGCAGGCATATGAGTGCTAAACATCCCACTCAATGGAACCAAGGCCGTTCACCTCCTGTGGGTCACACCACTGCTCCTTTCCCTGTGTCACTCGCTGTCTCTGCTAGTCAACCCCCTGCCCAGGACCCCGGCACGAGCGCCTCCCGCCGGAAAACCACACCTTCGCCTCCACGATCCTCCACAGCATCCACCAATGTGTCCCAGCGCAGTGTTCAGCTGTCTTTACAGCAGACGCTGGAGAGCAAGAGGAAATACAGTTCCACCCACCCACATGCCCAAGCCCTCAACGTCCACATCTCCAAATTGCTAAGCGTGGAGATGCTGCCCTATAGGCTGGTAGAGACCGAGGCCTTTCGCAATCTCATGGCGGTGGCTGCCCCTCAGTATTCAGTCCCCAGCCGCCACTATTTTTCCCGATGTGCCGTCCCAGCCCTACACCAGCACGTGTCAGAGAACATCATCCGTGCCCTGACCAACGAGGTTACTGAGAAGGTCCACCTAACCACGGACACGTGGACAAGTGCTGGCAGGCAGGGACACTATATCTCCCTTACGGCACATTTGGTTAACTTGGTGGAGGCTGGGTCCGAGTCTGACCCTGGGGCTGCTCATGTACTGCCCACACCGAGGATTGCGGGGCCTACCTCGATCATGGTTTCTCAGACTTATTATCCATCTTCCTCCAACCCCTCCTCCTCCTCCTACTCTCAATTACCATCCGTGAGCACGGCGCCTTCAGTCGGTAGCTCTAGGCGCAGCAGCACTGCCGTGGGTAAGCGCCAACAAGCGTTGCTGAAACTGCTGAACTTAGGTGACAAGAGGCACACTGCCCAAGAGCTGTCACAGGGCATCACGGCGCAGACTGATCTTTGGCTGGCGCCGCTGAACTTCAAACCAGGCATGGTTATGTGTGACAAAGAGCGTAACCTGGTGGTGGCTCTGCAACTCGGCAGATTTACACGTGCCATGCCTGGCCCACGTGTTCCATCTTGTGGTTCAGCGGTTCCTCAAAACCTACCCCAATTTGTCTGATTTGTTCACCAAGGTGCGACGCATCTGTGCGCATTTCCGCAAGTCAACCACAGATGCTGCCACTCTCAGGGCAGTGCAACGGTGCTTACAACTGACAGCTCACCGACTGTTGTGCGACGTGCCCACGCGATAGAATTCCACATTACACATGTTAGCCAGGGCTTACCAGCAGCATAGAGCGATTGTAGACTGCCAGATGACAACTTGAACAAGAACTGGTAGTCAGGTTAGTCAGCTTCCTCAAGTCTACAATGAAGAGTGGACGTCTGATATCTGTCAGGTGTTAAGCAACTTTGAGGAGTCAACACAGATGGTCAGCGGCGATGCCGCCATTATCAGCATTACCATCCCGCTGCTTTTTCTGCTGAAAAACTAACTGCTCAGCATGAAGTCAGAGGCTTTGTGCTTGTCATAGGAGATGGGGGAAGAAGTTACGTTGCTTGATAGCCAGAGCACCCTCAGGTCTGTTTCTCAGTGCGTATTGGAGGAGGGGGAGGAGGATGAGGAGGAGAATGTTGGTGAGACTGAAGAGGGTACCAATGCTCATTCCTTCTTATCTGTTGAGCACGTATGGGCTGAAGAGGAGGAGTTGGAGGGGGAGGAAATGGAGAGTCAGCCTATTGAGGAGAGGGAATTCTTGCGTGTTGGGACTCTGGCGCACATGGTTGACTTCATGTTAGGCTGCCTTTCCTGTGACCCTCGCTTTAGAAGCATTTTTGCCAACACCGATTACTGGGTGTTCACCCTCCTGCGCCCCCGGTACAAGCAGAACTTTTCCACTCTCATTCCTGTAGAGGAAAGGAGTATGAGAGTGAATCAATATCAACAGGCCCTGGTGCACAAGCTGAAAGTATCCTTCCCATCTGACACCACTAGCAGCAGAGGACGTAGTTCTGTGGGCCAAGTAGCGGGGGAGAGGAGGCGAGCAGGCAGCTTGTCACGCACTGGCAGGGGAACACTCTCCAAGGCCTTTGCCAGTTTTATGTCACCCCAGCAAGACTATGTCACCCGTCCCCAGTCTTGGCAGAGTAGGGGGGAGCTGTTCAGAAAGATGGTGAGGGAGTACATAGCTGACCATACCAACGTCCTGTGTGATCACTCTGCTCCATACAACTACTGGGTTGCAAAGCTGGACACGTGGCCTGAACTGGCGCTGTACGCCTTGGAGGTGCTGGCCTGCCCTGCAGCTAGCGTGTTGTCAGAGCGGGTCTTCAGTGCAGCTGGTGGCATCATCACTGATAAGCGTACACGCCTGTCAACTGACAACGCTGACATGCTGACGCTAAAGCCTGGATTTCACCGGAATTCAAATCTCCACTGGGGGAAAGCAGCTCAACATGAAGATTCTTCATGTATCCTCTCCTCTCCTCCTTCTCTTCGCACACAAACGCTGAGCCAACAGGCAATTTTTCTGAGGGCCAACTGGCGCACTTTACAAACAAGGTTTACGGAGGGCCACCTACAGGCCTCTCTCCAATAAATTTTTTAGGAGCGTCAACTACAGACACTCAAAAACAATTTTTCAGGAGGGTCAACTACAGACACTGAAAAACAATTTTACTGGAGGGTCAACTTCAGACACTCCAAAACAAATTTTTGGGAGGCTCACCTACAGCCATTTGACTGCAATCTCAGTCTGACAAAGGCATTGGTGGTGTCACCGCCATGCTGTGTTAGGCTACATTTTTGCGTTGTTCACCTGCTACCTCAGTCTAACTTGGTCACTCTGTTGTCAACTCCATGCTGGGTCAGGGTAAATTTTTGGGTGGTTCACCGGCTACCTCAAGTAACTTGGTCAATTGGGGGTTTCACCGCCATGCTGTGTCAGGGTAAAATTTTATGTGCTTCACCTGCTACCTCAGTCTAACTTGGTCACTATGGGTTCACCGCCATGCTGTGTCAGGCTACCTGTTTGGGTGGCTCACCTGCTACCTCAACTAATTTGGTCACTTGTTGATGTAACCACTAGACTCCGGCTACTGTGCCGCGCACTACAGAATTGTTCACTGCACTGTAGTATATATAACTGAGAGAAAAAATGTACTGTTTAGACTGCGGCTACTGTACAGCACACTACAGAATTGCTCACTGCACTGTAGTATATATAACTGAGAGAAAAAATATACTGCTTAGAATGCGGCTACTGTTCCGCACACAACAGAATTTTTCACTGGACTGTAGTATATACAACTGAGAGAAAAAACATAGTCTTTAGACTGCGGCTATTGTACCGCACACCACTCAATTTTTCACTGGACTGTAGTATATATAACTGAGAGAAAAAATGGATTTTCTAGACTGCGGCTACTGTACCGCACACAACAGAATTTTTCACTGCACTGTAGTATATATAACTGAGAGAAAAAACACGTATCAGTATTTTTCACTGCACTGTAGTATATAAAACTGAGAGAAAAAACCTAATTTCTAGACAGCGGCTACTGTACCGCACATGGCAGAATTTTTCACTGCACTGTCGTATATATAACAGAGAAAAAAACGTAGTCTTTAGACTGCGGCTATTGTACTGCAAACCACTCAATTTTTCACTGCACTGTAGTATATATAACTGAGAGAAAAAACGTAATTTCTAGACAGCGGCTACTGTACCGCACACGGCAGAATTTTTCACTGCACTGTAGTATATATAACTGAGAGAAAAAAAATGTAGTCTTTAGACTGCGGCTATTGTACCGCACACCACTCAATTTTTCACTGGACTGTAGTATATATAACAGAGAAAAAAATTTACTTTTTAGACTGCAGCTATTGTACCGCACACCACTCAATTTTTCACTGGACTGTAGTATATATAACTGAAAGAAAAAACATATTTTCTAGACTGTGGCTACTGTACCGCACACGACAGAACTTTTCACTGCACTGTAGTATATATAACTGAGAGAAAAAATGTAATTTCTAGACAGCGGCTACTGTACTGCACACAACAGAATTTTTCACTGCATTGTAGTATATATAACTGAGAGAAAAAAAAATGTAGTCTTTAGACTGCAGCTATTGTACCGCACACCACTCAATTTTTCACTGGACTGTAGTAAATATAACAGAGAAAAAACGTATTTTCTAGACTGCG
The DNA here is from genome assembly GCA_900303285.1 of Rhinella marina. NCBI lineage: Eukaryota > Metazoa > Chordata > Amphibia > Anura > Bufonidae > Rhinella > Rhinella marina. Next base: position 27,383 of record ONZH01029325.1, read on the forward strand.
GCTACTGTACCGCACACGACAGAATTTTTCACTGCACTGTAGTATATATAACTGAGAGAAAAAACGTAGTCTTTAGACTGCGGCTATTGTACTGCAAACCACTCAATTTTTCATTGGACTGTAGTATATATAACTGAGAGAAAAAACGTAATTTCTAGACAGCGGCTACTGTACCGCACACGGCAGAATTTTTCACTGCACTGTAGTATATATAACAGAAAAAATGTAGTCTTTAGACTGCGGCTATTGTACCGCACACCACTCAATTTTTCACTGCACTGTAGTATATATAACTGAGAGAAAGAACGCAGTCTTTAGACTCCTGCTACTGTACCGCACTCGACAGAATTTTTCACTACACTGTAGTATATATAACTGAGAGAAAAAATGTACTCTTTAGACTGCGACTATTGTACCACACACCACTCAATTTTTCACTGGACTGTAGTATATAAAACTGAGAGAAAAAATGTATTTTCAAGACTGCGGCTACTGTACTGCACACGACAGAATTTTTCACTGCACTATAGTATATATAACTGAGAGAAAAAACGTAGTCTTTAGACTGTGGCTATTGTACTGCAAGCCACTCAATTTTTCACTGGACTGTAGTATATATAACTGAGAGAAAAAACCTAATTTCTAGACAGCGGCTACTGTACCGCACACGGCAGAATTTTTCACTGCACTGTAGTATATATAACTGAGAGAAAAAACGTAGTCTTTAGACTGTGGCTATTGTACTGCAAACCACTCAATTTTTCACTGGACTGTAGTATATATAACTGAGAGAAAAAAAGTAATTTCTAGACAGCGGCTACTGTACCGCACACGGCAGAATTTTTCACTGCACTGTAGTATATATAACTGAGAGAAATAACTGTAGTATATATAACTGCGGCTACTGTACAGCACACTACAGAATTGTTCACTGCACTGTAGTATATATAACTGAGAGAAAAAACGTATTTCTAGAGACTGCGGCTACTGTACAGCACACTACAGAATTGTTCACTGCACTGTAGTATATATAACTGAGAGAAAAAAACATATTCCCTAGACTGCACTAAAGATCCCAGCAAGCCAAGGTACAGCAGTAGCAAAAATCAGTACTGAGAGGACTTTGGGCAATTTCTTTGGGGTCTGTGTGGACCACGTGCTGTCCCCTTTCTGCCACCGGTCGTTGTGCATAGTGTGCAGCCAAGATGGTGGTAGCTGCACTACAAGTCCCAGCCAGCAGCCAGGAGGAGACCAAAAAAAAAAAAAGGTGCTTGTAGCCCTTAAAAGGGCTGTTGGGTTCTTTGAGGATGATTCCTGCCTAACCAAAATCTAAATTGAGGCCCTAACACTCTACCTGACAGACAGCAGCTCTGTCCTTAATCTCATCCAGGCGGCGTCTGAGGCGAGCAGTGCGGGACCAGATTCTTATATTCCCAGGTCATCTGATCTGGCCAGCCAATCCCTGCTATTGACTTGTAGGGGTTCCACGTGATGCTAGGGAGTACCAAAGACTCTCCTGCATGTTGATTGGCTGAGAAAAAGGCACCTAACATGCAGGAAGAGGAAGATGCCATTTCCTCGAGTATCGCGAGATGCTCGTCCGAGTATCAAGAATGTACGAATACCCTAATGCTCGAACGAGCTCTCTATTTTTGACCTGTAGATCATTGAAATATTCTTATTTTTTTCGGTTACTTTGTATATGACACAAAAACAAGCAAATAATAAAAGAAACTAATTCTTTTTCACTCTTTTGTGAGCCTTTGCTTTAGGCCGCCATTGATTTTTTTTTTACTTTATTTTGTCCGTGGTTGATTAATGATTCAAGAACACGTCAGAAACACCGCTGCAGAGATCACAAAAATAATTTTGACTGCTAAAATATTAACAGCACTACAGCATTTAAATTAGCAGGATATATTACAAATATTCAATCCAGTATCCAGAAATGTGATTATTTCCTGCAAGGGATGTTTGTACCTTGGAGTTAGAAAAAGTCTAATGTATTGGCTTTAGATAAAATGCTGAATAGATTTGATATTTTTTAATGTCCACAATTGAATTCCATATAGATTTTTTAAAATTCCATATAGTTTTTTTTTAAAATCAAAACAGATTTTAATACATCTTTAAAGCACTTTCAGCTTTGTTTTTCTGACGTGGAGCTCTAAATCCCTTGCATAAATATGATTTTGAGCTTTCTATAAGAAGAACACAATGCTGTCTGCTATAAGATATATTAAGAAATTTGATTTGTGGTTTTGGACCTTAAAGGGTTTAACCAGGATTTTACTATTGGTGGCCCATCTGATAATCTCCCTACCCCCCAGTGATCAGTTGTTCCTCAGTAGCTCTGGTGCCATAAGTCAGCCAGAACTAGAAAGATCCATCCATTGTGTAGGGGCTACTGCAGCACTGCTCCCATTAACCCCTTAGCGCTTAATCACATACATGTTCTATATACCATTCCAATCCCAGTCATTTAACCCCGCAGATGCCACTATCAACAGCAACCACAGCATCTGAGGCGTTAGACAGAGGGAGGGGGCTCTCACTGTCCTCTGATTGGAGCCCTAATGGTGAAATTGCCAGGCTAAGATTGGTTGCTATGACAGCCTAGGACCTTAAGAAGGCTACCAGCGCAGTCATAGAGAGCTGCCTGAAAAGCCATGCCTGAGGCAAAGCCTGAATAGGCTGCCTGTAAAAACTCTATCGACTGCAAATAGTATTCTATTGCAATCTATGGGACAAACATTCAGGAGACCACATGTACAAGTCCCCTATGGTGACTATAAAATACAGTGAAAATCTTTTTTGAAAAACACAAAAGATATAAAAAAATTAATAATATCATAATAGGTATTATCATGTCCAAAAATACCCAAACTATTAACATAAAAAATATTCATCATGTGCAGTAAATGCCGTAATGGAAAAAAATTATCATTAGGGCTCATGCACACCGCTGTTGCCCGGCAGTGGCCCTATATTCATTTGAATGGGTCTGCAATCAGGGAAATGCAGTGCGGAATGGAGGCACAGATCGGACGCCCATGGAAGCACTCAGTAGAGGAGGCTTCCCACATGTCCTTTGGTCAGAAAAGAGGCCATGCCCACCAGTCCTTTGCAGGAGTCTAAATGAGCTTCTGCTCTATGCTTGCAAGAACTCATGTGCCCCTAAATCATTTAGTAGTTCCTTCCCATCCCCTTATGCCCCTGATCTCTCTACATAATGGCTTACATAAAGATGGGTTACTGAGTCCTCCCCTAGTGTAATATGTGTTTATATGTGTGTATTATATGTGTTATATATATGTTTATATGTGTAATGTGCATGCATATATCTGTAATAATTGTGTGCCATGTGTACATGTGTATGTATGCATAATGTGAATATCAGCTGTCTCTCTCTCTCTCTATATATATATATATATATATATATATATATATATATATATATATACACACACACACACACACACAAGAAAAACAGCAGCAGCACAGTCAGACAAGGTTGACAGTGGGTTCAAATCCTCAAGGAAAATAGTGAAATAATCCTAAATAAGCCAAACACAATGAGGCCTTTATATATATATATATATATATATATATAGTGGTAATGTGTACAGTGTAGTGCTGGAAGGTGTGTATATCCCACCCAGAAGATACCTCAGCTGGGTGAGATAACTGAAATCCAGAAAGCTGCAGTGGTTTCAGCAAAGTGTAGTTTTCTGAGACAGGTTTGTCTAGATTCTGTTCTGGGCTGGATTTTATTTGGACTGGTGGGTAGGTTTGGTAGTGGGATCTGCCAGTCCACACCCTTCCAGTATACGTATTGTCTTTAGCTGAGGAGATCACAGGTGAGGCCTGCTGTAATTACGGAGGGATAAAACAACCCTCTGTGTATGAGAGAGAGAGGACTTGGAAATGGAAGCCTGCAAAGGCTATGCGTGGAAAGAGGTTCGCATGGTCAGAGTCGGGACGACTTCTGGACCATATCCCCCCAAACTGCTGGTGTGGTCACAGCCAGGAGGCTGCTGGATCTGATGGCTGAGGAAAGCCAGATCTAATGTGTGTGAACTGTGCTTTATAGGTGAGCTAGAGATGAGCCCTGTCTAAAGCCCCAACTGCTGTCCCTGCCTACTTACACGGCCCGTCCTAAACAATGGCGCGTAACTTGTCGACAGACCCTAGCCTGAGTAAGTGCAGGGGCGTAAGGGGGAGGGGAAACAAGGGATAAAATAACGAACAAGGACAGAACACACAACACAATATGGAAGGGTCAGCAAGCCAAAGGGAAAGCGGAAAGCGAAGTCCTAAACACACAATCCGAAGTCCGATACACACTGAAGTCACTATACCAAAAACCACAAGCACTGCTGGAAAGACCAAACACAGGCAACCTGTGGCCAGCAGGCTGCTTGCTTAAAGGGTTTCTGTCACCAGTTTTTTTTCGGTATGAATCAGGCTGACATTAGAGATGTGCTAATGTCACCTGATTCCAAATATATATCTGTTTTATTTACTGGTGCCCCTATTTTTATATAAAATGAACTTTTATTTTATGCTAATAAGGCCTCTAGGTGCAAGGGGCGTTACCCCTGCTCCTAGAGGCTCTGTTGATTGACAGGACCAGGCAGAGAAGAAACACTCCATTCACCATAGCTTGCAAGGACCTTCAATGATGTCATGACCATGTGATCAGTCACATGGTTTAGGAGGAGACAGGCTGTTTGTGTGAAGGAAGCACATTAATGTAAGAGGAGTGAACCAAATACCTTTCTCTATAGATACTAGACTGTATCCTTTTGTACTTTACTGTTTCTTTAAATGGGCTACATACTAGTAGAGGGGCTGCTGTATGACAGATTGTGCTGTGCTGCAATACCCCTACGTGAGTGTTAAGCTGCAACTATACAAAGAAATATATAGGACAGGCTTACATGTGACAGGGCAGGAGATAAACTAAGTTATGGTGTAGGAGGTCTCCTATAAAAGGGGAACAAATCCTTGTGAAGAAGATGGTACAATGCCCTTGTTAAGTAAAGGCCTTGTGGACATGTTACAGAGTAGACTGGGACAGTGGACAAGGTAAATGTCATCTGGTCACTCTGGTTATCCAGTCTTACAAATGCTCTCTGAGCTAAATAGCCTGGACTACAAATTAAGGGCTCATGCACACGACCGTATGTATTTTGCGGTCTGCAAAAACGGATCCGCAAAAAATACGGATGATGTCCGTGTGCATTCCATATTTTGCGGAACGGAACAGCTGGCCCCAATAGAACAGTCCTATCCTTGTCCGTAATGCGGACAATAATAGGGCATGTACTATTTTTTTGCGGAATGGAAACACGGACATACAGAAATGGAATGCACACGAAATAACTTCAGGTTTTTTTGCGGACACGTTGAAATGAATGGTTCCGCATACAGTCCTCAAAAAAAACGGAACGGACACGGAAAGAATATACGTTTGTGTGCACGAGCCCTAATACTTTGTAGCAAACCATCTGTGAGATTTGCAATGGTGTTGCAAATGTATTTAGCTCACAGAAGCTAAATACTGCCCAGATTAGACACAACTGTATGCACTTCTCAGTTAAAGGGTTATTCTCATTTTAGACAATGGGGGCATATCGCTAGGATATGCCCCCATTGTCATATAGATGCGGGTCCCACCGCTGGGACCCGCACCTATATCCAGAACGGAGCCCCCCGAACTGAATGAGGGCGCACTGCGCATGCGCAGCCGCCCTCCATTCATTTCTATGGGGCTGCCGAAAATAGCCGAGCGCTGGCTCGGCTACTTCCATCGGCTCCATAGAAAGGAATGGGAGCGGTGGCCGCGCTTGCGCACTGAGCCCCCATTCATTTCTATGAGCGCAGCGGGGGCCGGACCCCCGGAAACCCGGGGTCCTCCAGGCGCAGCGCTCCCCGCTCCGTTCTGGATATAGGTGCGGGTCCCAGCGGCGGGACCCGTACCTATAAGACAATGGGAGCATATCCTAGTGATATGCCCCCATTGTCTAAGATGAGAATATCCCTTTAAGGGCACTAGTAGCTTTGTTAGGGTTTGCTGTTTCTGAATGTAAAGAAGCATGTTATCATTCAGACAGCACAGAGTATATAAGGAATCAGACCATGGGTCGTGCTCCTGGGCACCATGCTAAACATTAATAATTTTAATACCAAATGAGATACCCTGATGAATGTTGGAAGGAAACTTGATGGGATACGAACAACACTTTTGAGAAACTATGTTGCCCTTTTCAGGACTCTTACTTGCCTGTGCTCTAGGATGTTTTATAGGATTGAATTACCTGAAGAAAGTCCACAAACCTAAACAATTATATTAGTATAATATCTAATTTTACAATAATTTATTAAACAAAATATTCAAAAACATCCAATATTCTTTATCCAATCATGAACGAATCTGGGTTCGGATTCATTTTTAAATACATTTCTGCATGTGCCACTACTCACAGTAACAGTTAGCGGCGGCCATCTTGAAATACATTTTAATGCACATATGGAGAAATGGATACTAATGAATATTACTGAAGCTATTACTAATGTCAAAGTTACAGTGACATCTATAACTATGGATTAATGCATGGTAGCTGATGGTAAGTCTGCTTAAGAATACACTGCACTGTCAAATTTTAGTTTTTTTTATAAAATGGTCCAAACATTATCCCTTTTTGGTGGAAGAGGCCTTCTCTGTCCTCTAAACTGTGAAATTGTGGCTACCATTTTGTGTGATTTTGTATGGTACAAATTTCCCAAAATATCTTTTTCATTAGTAACCAGAGTTTTGGGGAAATCCATAATGAAATTGAATTATGTAGCATCGATTTGCTCATTTCTTTTCTTAACGTTCAAATATTTTCTGCCACTTTTCTGCACAGTAGTGTCTGGTGGAAAATATTTGCAAGTCAGCTACGCACTGAAATTAGAAAAAATAAATAAATTCTTAAGGTGTTCCTTGAGATAAGAATTTTTCCCAGGGGGTTCCCAATGCTACAAAGGTTGGGAATCACAGGAAGTATGCTTTTGGCTGTATGCCTTATTAAGTTAATAAATATAATAATGGCAATACTTTCAATATAGCTGGTGCTATTAATTCTAAGCTGCCCTTGCTAGATGTATGGTTATGTGTAAATTAAATCTCTCATCATATTTGACCGTGATTTATGAAAATTATCAAATGAAGGATTTTACAAATTTTAATGAATGATTGTCTCGTGAAATTAAGATTTGATTTGATCTATGTATCCTTCACCATGTGTGGCACAAGAAATACATCAATAAAGTGAAAGAATAAAAAGTAGCCAAGTACATCAAAGAAGATGTATCAACATGATAATGAAGAGATTACAAGGGGTTTTAACTGCAGGTAATCATTGTCAGGGGTGATTTCATTGACTCCACCATCACATTTGTTATATAATCTAATACTATCTGTGCTATAAAATTATTCATATTGCTCCCATTAGTCACACTATGTGCATTCTCTTATAAAAATAAATATGGATTTTCTTAAATTGCTCCCTCATAACCTCTTAAGACATATCCTTAATAAAACTGCTATCACACATCACAGATGATTACCATTTATAACACCAGGGGGCAGTTTTCTTAACAATAATATCAAAAGCATTTATGTCTGGAGTTGTTCAGGCATAGAAAGACCAGTTCAGTAAAATGAGCTACAGTGAGAGCGATTGCTTGGGGATAATTAAGATATGATAACGGCCCTGCTATCAAACTTGCTGCTATTGTTCCTAATAATGGTAATAAGCTCAGACAGATTATAATTTTCTTTAATTAAAAATAGACTGTTAGGGTTCTTAAGTAATGACATGTGAAGTCTTACTCATGTATACATATTTTATGTATGCATTCACAATATGTACAATATTTCTGACACAAGTAAGAGCTGACCCATCTCTGCAATTCACACAGCAAAACACAATTTAGATATGAAATAAGTTAGGTCAAGTTAGGTTTTTAAATGCCCCTTTTGTTGAATATCTGTCACACTAGCTGCTTTCTGATATTTAGGTGAAATCTAATATTACACAAAAATCTAATGGGGATTTTCTGGTTCAGGTTGCACCAAAGTGCAAGTATGTACATGCTGTTATAATATGATGTGTTTTAGACACTATTTGTACCTCACTAGATAGTTTTAAAAATTCTCTAGAGAAGGAGGCATGGGAAAAATGCTGAAAAAAGGAACACAAAAATGCCTCAAAATTGCAATTGTCAAATTGTCAATTTTAATTATTACTGTATATAAAGGGAGTCTGTTAGCTCATATCACTATTTAGCACAGTTGCCCAACATAAAAATAGTACCTTATTGTTTCTCTTACATGTCCACAAATGGAGAAAAAAACACTTTATAACAATATGCAAATTAGGGCCTGCAAGTGCCCAAGGGTGGCTTTATGAAGGCAAGTGCCCAGGCCCCTATCTGATGTGTCCAGATAACCGATCCCCTTGGATTTAATTGGCTCGCCATCGTCTCCTTATTCATCCTCCTCCTCTGGTTTAGATCTCACACGAGCGCCGGTCACTACCGGACCCGTGCACGTGCACTGCTCTGCCCACTAACACCGCCCCTGGGCACTTGCAGGCCTTCATTTGCATATAGTTAGAAAGTGGGTTTTTTTGTTTGTGTACATCTGAAAGACACAATACAGGTGCTATTTTTATGTTGGGCAACTGTGCTAAATGGTGATATGAGTGGTCTAAAACTCTCAAAGTAGCTGACAGACTCCCTTTAATTAGAGGACAAAGGTATCCAAAAAAATTCCTGTATTAACTGCCCCATAAAAGGTAACTAGAGATGAGCGAGTAGTGTTCGATCGAGCTGGTATTCGATCGAATACTACGCTATTCGGCATACTCGATTTCGATCGAGTATAACGGCGATGGCGCACTTAGAATTCGTTTCCCCTCCCACCTTCCCTGGCGCTCTTTTTCCACCAATCACCATGCAGGGGGGGTATGACAGGCCCGCGGAGCACGCTGGCAGCGCGAAAACGGTCTACATGCATTGGCTGGAAAAACCATGTGACCTCGAATCATAAAAACTCAGCTCTTCCTGCTCGTTCGCATATGCTGCGTGAACTTAGTCAGGGACAGAGGCTGGAGAAGGGAGAGATAGGTTTTAGCTGTTGGACAGGCAGGAGCGTCATTAAAAGCCCTTATCAGGGCTACTATAGTGCAGTACAGTGATAGCTTTACTACCATATACACTCTGCAGAGAACGGCTGCTGTATTCAGGGATAGCTGCTGGAGTAGGGACAGAGAGAGGCATTAGTGGTGTATTAGGTGCTCTGCTACATACCAAACTATATTTGGCACTACTGTTCTGCGTTCTTTTTGGCTGCAAAACCCTGTTATATACCTAATGTGTATATGCACCATCTGATCTGGCAGTATACGGCTGTGTACTTTTTTTTTTTTTTAAAATACAGTTTATTTGGCTCTAGTGTTCTGGGTTCTGTGTGCCTGCAATACCCTTTTTGTATACCAGGTGTAAATACACACCGTCTGAACTGTTAGTACACAGCTGTGTACCTAGAAATATTAAAAAAATAGGCCTTTCATTTGGCACCTGTACTGTGCGTTCTCTTGCAAAATAATTTTATATATGTGGTGTTAATACACACCGTCTGAACTGTTAGTACACGGCTGTGTACCTAGAAATATAAAAAAAATAGGCCTTTTCATTGGCACCTGTACTGTGCGTTCTCTTGCAAAATAATTGTATATACGTGGTGTTAATACACACCGTCTGAACTGTTAGTACACGGGCTGTGTACCTAGAAATATTAAAAAAAATAGGCCTTTTCATTGGCACCTGTACTGTGCGTTCTCTTGCAAAATAATTTTATATACGTGGTGTTAATACACACCGTCTGAACTGTTAGTACACGGCTGTGTACCTAGAAATATTAAAAAAATAGGCCTTTTCATTGGCACCTGTACTGTGCGTTCTCTTGCAAAATAATTTTATATACGTGGTGTTAATACACACCGTCTGAACTGTTAGTACACGGCTGTGTACCTAGAAATATTAAAAAAATAGGCCTTTTCTTTGGCACCTGTACTGTGCGTTTCTCTTGCAAAATAATTTTATATACGTGGTGTTAATACACACCGTCTGAACTGTTAGTACACGGCTGTGTACCTAGAAATATAAAAAAAAATAGGCCTTTTCATTGGCACCTGTACTGTGCGTTCTCTTGCAAAATAATTTTATATACGTGGTGTTAATACACACCGTCTGAACTGTTAGTACACGGCTGTGTACCTAGAATATAAAAAAAATAGGCCTTTTCATTGGCACCTGTACTGTGCGTTCTCTTGCAAAATAATTTTATATACGTGGTGTTAATACACACCGTCTGAACTGTTAGTACACGGCTGTGTACCTAGAAATATAAAAAAAATAGGCCTTTTATTGGCACCTGTACTGTGCGTTCTCTTGCAAAATAATTTTATATACGTGGTGTTAATACACACCGTCTGAACTGTTAGTACACGGCTGTGTACCTTGAAATATATAGGCCTTTTAATTGGCACCTGTACTGTGCGTTCTCTTGCAAAATAATTTATATACACAAATACGGCTGTGAAGGCAAAAATTTGTAACCAAAAAAAAAATAAAATGCGGAGGGGGCTAGCGGAATCGGACGTGGACGAGGACGGGGGCGCGAAATGCTGTTGGGGGCCTTGTTGAAGCCAGTGGGGATACAATGCGTGCTGGTGAGGGTCAGCCAGGATCCCGCTCATCCAGAATCCCTGCCTTTATGGGACAGTTAAGCAGGGGGCGGGTTACACCGCTGTTGAGGCCTGAGCAGGTTGAACAGGTGGTGCAATGGATAGCCGATAGCGCTTCCACACAGTTGTCCACCAGCCAGTCATCCACACAGTCTCACTCTGACCCTCCTTCCTCCACACCTGGCCAACAGAGTCATCCCACCATTGACCCCTCCCAGGAGCTCTTTTCGGGTCCTTTTTCAGATGTGCCGGAAGAATCCCAGGAGCTAGCAGAGGAATTTGTTTGTAGTGATGCCCAAACACTTGAGTATTCGCCATCTCCTGCTGATGTGGACCCTGAACCAGCATCTGTTATCATGAGCGATGATGATGATGAGACGCAGTTGCCATCAAGGGAGGCTGTTGGAATGTCCAGTGGGCAGGAGGAGGAGCAGAGTGAGGAAGTGGAAGAGGAGGTGGTGGATGACGAAATGACCGACCCCACTTGTCCAGGGGTGATGTCCAGCGGGGAAAGCAGTGGAGAGGTGGTGGTCTGCGCAGCACTGAAAAAGGCAGCAAGAGGCAGAGGGATGTCCAGAGGCAGAGGGATGTCCAGAGGCAGAGGGGATGTCCACAGGCAGAGGGATGTCCACAGGCAGAGGACAGTCCAGACAGAGAAGTGAGGCCACAGCCAGCAGGGCCAAAGCTGTTCCCGGCAGCAGGCAGTCGCGCGAAGCTCCCCCATCGAGGCCTCGTACTTCTGTGGTGTGGAGATTTTTTAATGTTTGTGCGGATGACAAACTGAGCGCGGTTTGCACACTCTGCCACTCAAAACTGAGTAGGGGCTCTGAGAAGAGCAATATGACCACCTCAGGCATGCGGCGTCACTTGGAAGTCAAGCACTGGGCTGAGTGGGAGAGAGCAAACGCAATACAACCTGCGCCCGGTCTTGCTGCCACTGCCTCTTCCCCTTTGTTGTGTGCTGCCACTGCGGTCCAGACCTCCAGCCAGTACACCTCCACATCTGCCTCTGTCTCGGCTACTTTGGGGCCTTCTCCTTCAGCCTCCCCTTCCCCCGCATCTTCGCCTGCACCTTCACACTCCTCGTCCCATCAACTGTCCATCTCGCAGGCGTTCGACCGCAGGCGGAAGTACGCCTCGAGTCACCCCCAAGCCCAAGCCTTAAACTGCCACATCTCCAAACTGCTGGCCCTGGAGATGTTGCCGTTTAGGCTTGTGGAGACGCAGGCCTTCCGCGACCTGATGGCGGCTGCCGCACCTCGCTATTCCGTCCCCAGCCGCCACTACTTTTCCCGGAGTGCCGTCCCCGCCCTGCACCAGCACGTGTCGCGTAACATCAGGCGGGCCCTGAGGTACGCAGTCAGCGCAAAGGTCCACTTGACCACCGACTCGTGGACAAGCGCTTGCGGCCAGGGACGATACATCTCTTTGACGGCACACTGGGTGAATGTTGTGGAAGCGGGGACGGGGTCGCAAACAGAGACGGCCTACCTACCACCCCCGCCCAAGATTGCCAGCACGGGTTCTGATAAACCCCCCTCCTCTTCCTCCTCCTCTGCCTTAACATCGCCCTCAGCCGCTAGCTGGAAGCGTTGCAGCACTGGCGCAGGGAGACGTCAGCAGGCGGTGCTTAAGCTCATCAGCTTGGGCGACAGGAAGCACAGCGCCCCAGAGGTGAGGGACGCCATATTGCAGCAGACGGAGATGTGGCTGTCGCTGCTGCAGCTAGGACCAGGCATGGTCGTGTGCGATAACGGCCGTAACCTGGTGGCGGCTCTGGAGCTTGCCGAACTCAATCACGTACCATGCCTGGCCCACGTTTTTAATCTGGTAGTCCAAAAATTTCTAAAGACTTACCCCAACCTGGCAGAGCTACTGGTGAAAGTGCGGCGCTTGTGCGCTCACTTTCGGAAGTCAACTGTAGCTGCTGCTAGCTTAAAAAAACTCCAGCAACGCCTCCATTTGCCTGAACATCGGCTGTTGTGCGACCTGCCAACTCGCTGGAATTCCACCTATTCCATGTTGGCCAGGGTGTGTGAGCAGCAGAGAGCATTGATGGAGTACCAGATTATGAATCCACGCGTGCCTCCAACTCAGCTCCCTCAGTTTGCCAACCACGAGTGGCCATGGATGGCAGACATATGCGATGTACTGCGTATCTTTGAGGAGTCCACCAAGAAGGTCAGCAGCGAGGACGCTATAGTGAGCGTAACCATCCCGCTCCTATGCGTCCTTAAAGAATCTCTCATCGCAATAAGGGAGAACGCATTGCACGCAGAGGAGACGGGGGTAGGAGGAGACGCAATGGAGCTACACAGTCAGACCACACTTCTGTCTGCTTCACGGTGGCAGTTGCAGGAGGAGGAGGATGAGGAGGAGGACGACGTGGAGGTGGCTGTGGAAGAGGAGGAGGATGCTGGCGGCGAGGGTAGCAGTCAGGCTGTGTGCGTCCCATTGGTTCAGCGCGGATGGGGCGGAGAGGAGGCGGAAGAGGAAGAGGAGGAAATGGCAAGTGATCCTTCTGGTGGGGGCAGTGACGTCATGCCTATTCAGAGTCTGGCACACATGGCTGACTTCATGCTGGGCTGCTTTTCCCGGGACACACGTGTTGTCCGGATAGTGGAGAACAAACTGTACTGGGTCTTCGCACTCCTGGACCCCCGGTATAAAGATAACGTCTCCTCTTTTATTCCAGTAGAGGAGAGGACGAATCGATTGCTGGAATACCAGAGGGAACTCGTGCAGAACATGATGGAGATTTTCCCACCCACCATCGCTGGTGGCAGAGAGGAGAGGGTCTCCCAGAGTCCCACAACATCGATCAGGCCCACAGCCACCAGGGGAACACTCTCCAAGGTGTGGGACACGTTCATGGCACCCCCTCGTGCAACTTCCATCACTGCGGGGCCCGCTATCAGCAGGAGGGACAAGTATCGGCGGATGTTGCGGGAGTACCTGGCAGACCGTACCCCTGTCCTCCCCGATCCCTCGGCGTCCTACACTTACTGGGTCTCCAAGTTGGACACGTGGCTGGAACTGTCCCTGTACGCCTTGGAGGTGCTTGCCTGCCCTGCCGCCAGCGTGCTATCAGAAAGGGTGTTCAGCGCAGCCGGGGGCATTATAACCGATAAGCGCAGCCGCCTGTCAACCGACAGTGCCGACAGGCTGACGCTAATCAAAATGAACAGCAAGTGGATTGACCCGGACTTTGCTTCTCCAACAGTGGAAAGCAGCCAAAAGTGAAGTGCCATCTGTATGAAGTGCCATTTCCTCCTCCACCTCCTCCTCCTTAACCGCCGTAGATTTGCTCCATAAAAAAAAAAATATATATTTATGGCTCACCTCTTGGGCCTACAAACAATTTTTAAGAGGTCTCACCTCTTGGGCCTACAAACAATTTTTAAGAGGTCTCACCTCTTTAGCCTCCACACAATTTTTAAGACGTCTCACCTCTTTGGCCTCCACATAATTTTTAAGAGGTCTCAGCTCTTGGGCCTCCACATAATTTTTAAGAGATCTCACCTCTTGGGCCTCCACATAATTTTTAAGAGGTCTCACCTCTTGGGCCTCCACATAATTTTTAAGAGGTCTCACCTCTTGGGCCTCCACATAATTTTTAAGAGGTCTCACCTCTGGGCCTCCACATAAATTTTTTAAGAGCGTCTCACCTCTTGGGCCTCACATAATTTTTAAGAGGTCTCACCTCTTGGGCCTACAAACAATTTTTAAGAGGTCTCACCTCTTGGGCCTCCACATAATTTTTAAGAGGTCTCACCTCTTGGGCCTCCACATAAATTTTTAAGAGGTCTCACCTCTTGGCCTACAAACAAATTTTATCATGGCTCACCTCTTGGCCTACAAACAATTTTTAAGAGGTCTCACCTCTTTGGGCCTCTACATAATTTTGAAGAGTCACCTCTTGGGCCTACAAACAATTTTCTCATGCCTCACCTCTTGGCCTACAAACAATTGTTAAGAGGTCTCACCTCTTGGGCCACAAACAATTTTATTATGGCTCACCTCTTGGGCCTTAATACAATTGTTAAGAAGGTCTCACCTCTTGGGCCTACAAACAATTTTATTATGGCTCACCTCTTGGGCCTTAATACAATTTTTTAAGAGGTCTCACCTCTTTGGTCTCCACTTAATTTTTTCGAGGGCTCACCTCTTGGGCCTCCATATAATTTTTTCGAGGGCTCACCTCAAGCTAACTTTGCGCACTCATTAAAATATTTTCACAACAAGGACCTAAGAGCCCTCGATGGGAGAGCTTTGTGTGGGGGCCTGTTATAGGGAAGAGATGCGGCCCTGCGGGCTCTAGCCTGCCTTCTCCATGAGCCTCTGGCCAGCCCACGGCCTCTTCCTGCCTTTTGCGGTCCTACGCATCCCTCAACATCCCCACTGCTTTACCTGCTAGACATGACACTGGGCCAGGTCGGGTCACTGACATCTCAAGCACCAACAATTTGGGCATTTTAAGGCTTCTGCATGTGTTTGAGTTGTTTTTACATTTTAAAGAAGACATGTCTGACCACATCTCACACACACACACAATGACAATTAGGGGTGGGGTCTATTTGCTTTCCCCTTTGCCTATGCCATCTGTGGTTGTCATAGGCAACGTGATTTTAAGGGGTGCAGAATTTTATCTTCTTTTTTGTCTAGTTTGGCTTGGGGTCCATGGCAATGTAGAGGAAAGAAGGTTTCCTTGTATGGTCTCACTTTACAGAGAGGTTACATTGTCTTTGGAGTGTATTGTTGAGAGGCTGTGATAGTGGCGTAATAGTGTGACTTGGGCGCGTTATATGCACCCAGACATGCTTCCCCTGCTTTCCCAGTTGCATTCCAGCAGTGTTGGCATCCTTTTCTGAGGTTTCAGGGTGGACTTGGTGACCTCCAAGTGGTCGAATTGAGATTTCCAAGTGGCGAGCATTTTTTTCCCATAGACTTTAATGGGATTCGATATTCTGTCGAATAGTCGAATTTCGCGGTCTATTCGAATCGAATTTCGAACTTTCGAATATTTCACTACTCGCTCATCTCTAAAGGTAACCTGTCATATTAAACATGCAGTTGGCCTACCTGCAGCATGTTATAGAGTATCGTAAGTCATATCAAGTAATTAACACAAAAGAGGACAGTATACTGCTACAGGTGGATCTAGGTGAGTTGGAGACTTGGGCAAAGATGTGGCAAATGACATTAATGTAAATATAAGGTTATGAATATGGGAAGGGAAAATACATCTCCCCAGTATGTACTTAACAGGAAAACACTGGGTAACACTGGCATGGAAAAGAACTTAGGAATTATAGCTTAAACTTAAATGTAGAAACCAGTGTCAGGCATCTGCTGCCAAGGCTAATAATATCATGGAGTCCATCAAAAGCGGTATAGATGCCCGTGACGAGAACATATTTCTTCTACTTTAAAAATCATTAATCAGGCTACCCATGGAGTAGTATATACAGTCCCTTATAGAAGTTCTGTCGCTTATCCATGTTGTGGAAACCAAAGCTTATAACGTGACTTAAAATTCATCCATTGGTTTTAGATATGACTCATATGAAAGCTGAAACCCCCTGAAAACTCCCAAATGAGGTTTTTTTTCCGAAAATAAATTTGCTTCCGTGCTGATATATTGATCATTTAATGAACACAGAAAGGTCAGATTTTGGCAAGACAAAAGTTTTGTCGCCCCCAGAAAGTAATGTGAAAATCAAACAAATAATTCACTTCAAAGATATGTTTCTTAACATTGGTGAATGAAGTTGTGGTGCTATTAGAGCCATATTTAATATTTTGTGCGACTTCCATTAGCTTGAAGGACTGCATCCATGCGTTTCGACAATGATTCACACAATTTATTGATGAAGTCATCAGGAATAGCAAAGGATGTAGTCTTACATGCCTCCCAGAGTTCATCAAGATTCTTTGGTTTTGTGTTCCAAGCTTCCTCTTTCATCCTAAACTTAACTGTTTTCTGGGTGTATCTTGGATCCATATGGGCTCCAGGAGGTCTCCTGCAGTATTTGCGGCAGCTGTGATGTAATTCAACTGAAGATTCATCTGAGAAATCCACCTTCTGCCACTTTTCCAGCGTCCATTCGTTTAGCAGGCTGTGAGCCTTGGCAAATGCCACACGGTTTTTTAATTGCCTTTTGTTTAGTGCTGGCTTCTGGGCACTGATTCGACCATGGAGGCCATTTCGATACAGAATCCTACAAACTGTTCTAGTTGACACAGGGACTTGAGGTGACCACGCCTGTTGGAGCTCTGCTGCAGTGGAAGAGGGGCTGGCTTTTGATTTTCGAACCAACAAACGTTCCTCCTGAGCAGTTGTTTTGCGGGGGTCTGCCAGACCTGGGCTCGTCAAAAACATCTCCAGTCTCTTCAAATCTTTTTTTAATTCTTTGTACTTGACGCTGAGACACATTAAAGGTGCCAGCCAGCTCTGCAGTGGATCTGGTCTTCAGTCTCTTGATAATCAAGGCTTTGGTCGCAGGGTGGATTTGTGGCATTTTGTCAGAGGTCAAGTTGCAGTTCAAGTGAAGGTCTGGGGTGCTGGAGTTCTTTTTATATACACCCACTAATTAAGCGATCAATTAGTGAGCACAGGTGAGGCTGTAAACTACAGTAGGATTGGGTTCATTATATGACAAGGCGACAAAACTTTTGTCTTGCCAAAATCTGGCCTTTCTGTGTTCATTAAATGATCAATATTTCAGCACTGAAGCAAATTTATTTTCGTAAAAAAAAACCTCATTTGGGAGGGTTTCAGCTTCCATATGAGTCATTTCTAAAACCAATGGATGAATTTTAAGTCAGGTTATAAGCTTTGGTTTCCACAACATGGATAAGCGACAGAACTTCTGTCAGGGACTGTAGAATAGGCACCTGTGCACAAGAAAGACATGAGAGTGCTTGGGAGGATTCAAAGGCAGACAACCTATGCAATTTGTGGAATGTGTGTACTACAGTACCGAGAAAGATTATCAAAATTAGGGTTATTCAGTTTAGAAAAAAAGACGACTGAGGGGAGATCTAATAACTATGTATAAATATATCGGGGTCAGTACAGAGATCTCTCCCATAATCTATTTATCCCCAGGACTGTGACTGTGATGAGGGGACATCCTCTGCGTCTGGAGGAAAGAAGGTTTGTACACAAACATAGAAGAGGATTCTTTACTCTAAGAGCAGTGAGACTATGGGACACTCTGCCAGAGGAGGTTGTGATGGTGAATTTGCTAAAAGAGTTCAAGAGGGGCCTGGATGTATTTCTGGAGAGTAACAATATTTCAGGTTATAGTTAATAGATTTCTTGAGATGGGTTATTGTTCCAGGAAGCTATTCTGATTGCCAGATTTGGAGTCAGGACGAATTTTTTCCCTATGATGAGGAAAATTGTCTTCCACCTCAACTTTGCTGAACTGGATGTACAGCATGTCTTTTTTTGCCTTACAAACAATACTACCCCAAAATACCCTATTCCCACTCTGTTACACTACATATTTTAATACATAACTTTTATTAACTCCTTCCAGACATGTGCTGTACTTGTACAGTGCATGTGGAGTTTTAAAGATGGCTCCTGCTCAGAAGCTGCAAACACTTGGAGGTAATGTCTGTGATCATAAATAATGCAATCACAGACATTTAACCCCTCAGATGCCATAGTCAGTTGTGACCACTGCATCTGAGAGGTTTTTCACTGGGAGCACTGTGCTCCCGCGACACAAAAAGCTCCCCTGTGCTTAGTTGGCAGGATCCGTTCATTTGCTATGGCAGAATTCGGACTTCTTCAGGCATGTCACAGTGATGTTCCTATGGAGCCTTGCCTTGCCTGTTTATTAAAAATCAACAATAAAAATAAAGATCCTCATGGCATTGTCATGTCGCAAAAGGCCCATACTATTTAAATATAAATGTATCTATACCATAATAATTTATACATAGCTTCCAGCTTCCATAAAATTATGCTTTATTTTGCCAAAGTTGTAAAAACCAAATACAGAAGACAAAGAGCATCTACTTGTTTTGGGTCGCTACATCAGACCCTTACTCATGTCATATGCTGCATATGGAACAACATATGGACTGCCAATAAGCATGTACAGTGGGGAAAAAAATATTTAGTCAGCCACCAATTGTGCAAGTTCTCCCACTTAAAAAGATGAGAGAGGCCTTTAATTGACATCATAGGTAGATCTCAACTATGAGAGACAAAATGAGAACAAATCCAGAAAATCACATTGTCTGATTTTTAAAGAATTTATTTGCAAATTATGGTGGAAAAAAAGTATTTGGTCCATAACAAAAGTTCATCTCAATACTTTGTTATGTATCCTTTGTTGGCAATGACAGCGGTCAAACGTTTTCTGTGAGTCTTCACAAGGTTGGCACATACTGTTGCTGGTATGTTGTCCCATTCCTCCATGCAGATCTTCTCTCGCAGTGATGTTTTGGGGCTGTTGCTGGGCAACACAGACTTTCAACTCCCTCCAAAGGTCCTCCAAACACCACGAGTTGTGTTTCTACCAAACAGTTCTACGTTGGTTTCATCTAACCATATGACATTCCCCAAAACTCTTCTGGAACATCCAAATGCACTCTAGTAAACTTCAGACGGGCCCGGATATGTACTGGCTTAAGCAGGGGGACACATCTGGCACTGCAGGATCTGAGTCCCTGGCGGCGTAGTGTGTTACTGACGGTAGCCTTTGTTACCTTGGTCCCAGCTTTCTGCAGGTCATTCACTAGGTCCCCCCGTGTGGTTCTGAGATTTTTGCTCACAGTTCTTGTGATCATTTTGACCCCACGGGGTGAGATCTTGTGTGGAGCCCCAGATCGAGGGAGTCTCAGTGCTCTTGTATGTCTTCCATTTTATAATTATTGCTCCCACAGTTGATTTCTTCACACCAAGCTGCTTGCCTATTGCAGATTCAGTCTTCCCAGCCTGGTGCATGTCTACAATTTTGTTTCTGGTGTCCTTTGACAGCTCTTTGGTCTTCACCATAATGGAATTTGGAGTGTGACTGTTTGAGGTTGTGGACAGGTGTCTTTTATACTGATAACAAGTTCAAACAGTTGCCATTACTACAGGTAATGAGTGGAGGACAGAGGAGCCTCTTAAAGAAGAAGTTACAGGTCTGTGAGAGCCAGAAATCTAGCTTGTTTGTAGGTGACCAAATACTTATTTTCCACCCTAATTTTCAAATAGATTCTTTAAAAATCAGACAATGTGATTATCTGGATTTGTTTTCTCATTTTGTCTCTCACAGTTGAGGTCTACCTATGATGTCAATTACAGGCCTCTCATCTTTTTAAGTGGGAGAACTTGCACAATTGGTGGCTGACTAAATACTTTTTTTCCCCCACAGTATAATTAGGAATTCCAAAACACATGGACCGGATCATATGCAGTATTACAAAAAGAGAATACCCATATATTGTAATGAACATATACATGAATAAAACCATAGCACCAGACTAGGAACAAACATCAACATGCAATCAATAGTGTAAAATTAAATCATATCATTTATTGAGGTCATGTGGGGCACGTATATTTAGCTGTAGCATCTGGAAAGACTCTCAATCTGTCTTCTGTATTTGGCTTTTACATTCTTGGCAAAATACAGCACAATTTTATGAAAGTTGGAGTTCTGTTATCTCATTTTACCATAAGCCTTAGGCCTTGTTCACATTTCCGTGGCCTTTGACATCTGAAAAAAGAACAGTTTGTGTTTCATCTGTGAAAGATCCATGTTTGGTCCGTGTGTCCATTTTTTGCCCTCCATATTGCACAAACAATGCTTAGCTCATTGCCCCCAAACCCCTGAAGATACGGATAGTCTGGCAAAACATGTTGGAAGGGCTGGGGCTTTGTAATATGTTTGAAAATCAATTTGGCCTGATCTCGCAATACAATTATGTCTAAAGGCAGTGTCCAATATGGTTTTTAATGTTAGTGTTTAATAATATTAATAAAAGTGATATATTAAACTAAATACAACTGTATGTGCTGTAATACAGTAGGAATCCGGTATTTTTTTTGCCTATATGGCAAACTGGTGAATTTCAATAATTGTTTTTACCCACCACCTATTACAGTGTTTTCTATTGGCCAAAATAATTCTAGACCCCAGATCAGCCCTTCTAAACAAATACAAACCTAGAAGAGACTACCTAAAATACATACCAAGACCTTTTAAACAAATACAGACTCCCAAGGCACTGCTTCTTAAACACAGACCTCCTAAAATAAATAGAAGCTTCAGATCAGTATCCACTTTCATGGTGGATCACTCTTACCTCTGGTCATGCGACCTGACCTGTCAAGTCCTTCAACAGTAACAAGATATGAAGAGGAGAGGGAGAAGCATTGCTGAGGTCTCAAACTCTCTCTTTGTAGATACAGTGCCTTGCGAAAGTATTAGGCCCCCTGGAACCTTTCAACCTTTTGCCACATTTCAGGCTTCAAACAAAAAGATATAACATTTTAAATTTTTGGTGAAGAATAACAATTGTGAAGTGGAACAAAATTTATTGGATCATTTAAACTTTTTTTGTAATAATAAAACTGAAAAAACTCACTCCAGAAGTTCATTGAGGATCTCTGAATGATCCAATGTTGTCCTAAATGACTGATGAAGATAAATAGAATCCACCTGTGTGTAATCAAGTCTCCGTATAAATGCACTTGCTCTGTGATAGTCTCAGGGTTTTGTTTAAAGCACAGAGAGCATCATGAAGACCAAGGAACACACCAGGCAGGTCCATGATACTGTTGTGGAGAAGTTTAAAGCCGGATTTGGATACCAAAAAATTTCCCAAGCTTTAAACATTCCCACGGAGCACTGTGCAAGCGATCATATTGAAATGAAAGGAGTATCAGACCACTGCAAATCTACCAAGACCCAGCCGTCCTTCTAAACTTTCATCTCAAACAAGGAGAAGACTGATCAGAGATGCAGAGATGCAGCCAAGAGGCCCATGATCACTCTGGATGAACTGCAGAGATCTACAGCTGAGGTGGGAGAGTCTGTCCATAGGACAACAATCAGTCGAACACTTCACAAATCTGGCCTTTATGGAAGAGTGGCAAGAAGAAAGCCATTTCTCAAAGATATCTATAAAAAGTCTTGTTTACAGTTTGCCACAAGCCACCTGGGAGAGACACCAAACATGTGGAAGAAGGTGCTCTGGTCAGTTGAAACCAAAATCAAACTTTTTGGAAACAATGCAAAATAATATGTTTGGCGTAAAAGCAACACAGCTCATCACACCATCCCCACTGTCAAACATGGTGGTGGCAGCATCATGGTTTGGGCCTGCTTTTCATCAGCAGGGACAGGGAAGATGGTTAAAATTGATGGGAAGATGGATGGAGCCAAATACAGGACCATTCTGGATGAAAACCTGTTGGAGTCTGCAAAAGACCTGAGACTAGGACGGAGATTTATCTTCCAACAAGACAATGATCCCAAACATAAAGCAAAATCTACAATGGAATGGTTCAAAAATAAACGTATCCAGGTCTTAGAATGGCCAAGTCAAAGTCCAGACCTGAATCCAATTGAGAATATGTGGAAAGAATGCTCTCCATCCAACCTCAAAGAGCTCAAGCTGTTTTGCAAGGAAGAATGGGCAAGAATTTCAGTCTCTAGATGTGCAAAATGGATAGAGACATACCCCAAGCGACTTGCAGCTGTAATCGCAGCAAAAGGTGGCGCAAAGAAGTATTAATGCAAGGGGGCTGAATAATTTTGCACGCCCCACTTTTCAGTTTTATTATTACAAAAAAAGTTTAAGTGATCCAATAAATTTCGTTCCACTTCACAATTGTGACCCACTTGTTGTTGATTCTTCACCAAAAATTTAAAATGTTATATCTTTTTGTTTGAAGCCTGCAATGTGGCAAAAGGTTGAAAAGTTCCAGGGGGCCGAATACTTTCGCAAGGCACTGTATGTGTCACGAGGGGATGGGGGGAAAGTGAGCCCTGACTGTAACCCCAACCACTGTCCCTGCCTACTTACAGTATAAGCCCTAGATGGCAGAACCGTAACTGGTCGACAGGCCCTGACCTGAGTAAGTGCAGGGGCAAGGAAAGGGGAAACAAAGGGAATAACAAACACAGACAGAACAAACACAATACAGAGTATTCAACTAGCCAAGGGGTCGTATCAGGAGGTCACGTCAATACCAGGGGAAAAGCAAAGGCGAAGTCCAAGTCCACAAGCCGAAGTCTGAATCCACTGAAATCCAATCACTTGCAACAAAAACACCAGCACTGTGCAGGAAAACCAAATAACAGGCAACTACACTAGGCAGTTGCCATCTTTAAATAGCCCACCCAGGATCATGTGATGTGGCCAGCATCACATGACCTGAGGCGGAGCATTGCTGCTAAAACAGTATGCAAAGTAGCCATGTGGTGTGATCAGCACCACATGGCTAAAAACTCAACAGGTAATTAACTAATGAAGTGCTGGCTGACCAGACCAGCACTTCAATTCCCTACTGCTCGTCTCTAGTGGGGGCGGGGAGGACGCAAGGAGCGCGCCAGGTCCTCCCCGCAGGTTGCTATGGAGACGAGGACGCATATCGTGTCCTCGCTCCATGTTACCAGCGGAAGTCCAGCGGCACAGCACTGGGGAAGCACGCCGCCATCTTCCCATCACAGTATGTCTGTGTTTTCCCCTTTTTCCCCCTTATAACTCGGGTACTTAAGATGCCACGGGTACACTAGAATGCTACTAAATACAATATAGATATCCTGTGAAGGTCTACTATGAACTCTTGGGGGACATACAGTATTAGATAGCAAAAATATATTAGTATTAGTAAAATAAGAAACACACTAGATTTTCTTACTAATGCACTGCTAACAACAAAGTTAATAAAACTGGTTGGTGGATGTAGCAGCATGACGTGAGGGGTGTGCCACGCTCCCGCTGCCCCGCCCATCACCCGCTCCATGTAGTGCTAGTTCGCGCTACTCAGCGTCCGATCACTCAAGCTGGGGGACCGCTCATCTGTCTGACTGTTCGCCGCTGCGTTAAATCTGGGGGACCGCCCGCCTGTCCGACTGCCCGCTGCTGCGTTCCATGAGATGCTCCATAAGAAGCCTGTTGCTGCGACCCTATTTTTAGCACCTGCTGTTCTTAATCCAGTGCACAGCAAGTATATGCTCTTCGACACATGCTGCTCAGTATATGCCTCCTGTATTGTTTGGTCCAGCGACCGGGTAACTGGGCCACCTGGAGTGAGGAGAAGTGGTGGGTTGGTCACTTGAGTGGTTGGACTCTATTGTGACGTGTGGTGTTCTGGCACGACATTGGGTGAAGTTCTAGGTCTATAGAGGCGAACTGTGGGACGTATGAAGTACTACGGATGAAGTGTGGTATAAGCTGCGCTGAATATTACTGAGTATGACCATGAACTATTAACCAACTAATAGCAGGAACATTGCAGTAAGCTGCCACTCAACTATTAACCCTTAACAGCTTTGTTGGATGAAGTTTGGCTCCAGATACATCTCATCCCTCTAAGTGACGTGGATTTTTTTTTCTTTTTTTTCCTCTTTCACTAACCTGACCACGAATTGTTAACCCATTAATGCTGCTGCAACTTCTGCCATTTAAACACTAACTCTTAATTTAACAAGTTGCAATATTGACTGTGATTTTTTGGTGGAGTAAGTTGGGCTTTTGAAGTAGCAGGAGAGGAGGAGGCATTTATTAATAAAAGAAAGCTAGATCTGAGAAGAGTGGAGACACGGCCGAAGTGGTTGGAAGACCGATACAATATTATTCATTGGGCCGTGCCTTTTTATCGTTGGAAAGAGACTTTGTTTTCTTTTTGTATTTGTGTCCACGTTTGCTTTTATGTTCGGGCTGACTCGTTCATAAATCCTTATATGTGTATTGACGGGCTTAAAGATTATGGTTCCTAAAAATAGTAGGAGATCAGGAGAATTAGCCTCCCCCAAGAGTCGTGCCGGGGGTAAGGCGGAAGGGGGCTCTCCTAAGATTGACAAATATCTGAAAGCCCAGGCGCCGAAAACAAGAAATATCTCAAAAAATATCCAGGGGGATAGTATAAAAGGCAACAACCAAGATCCCGCTGTCGAGGGGACCCCGGCGGATGTTGTTCGAGTTGAGACTTTATTGGATACCCCCTCTGAAAAACCTGAAATAAGCAATGAGGGTTCCAGTATCTTAAGTGAAATCCTATTACAGGTCATGCGGACTAATGAGGACCTTGAGAACTTATCAACACAAATGGGGTCGGTCAAAACTGACATATCACTTATCAGACACGATTTGAGTAAAGTGAGATCAAATTTTTTGGAACTAGAAACAATGGTCTCAGATTTGCGCTCTGAGGTTGATGTTATGAAGAGTGATATATCAGCTTTAAAAGAGGAAAAGAGAGCACTAAAGGTTAAAATCACTGATCTTGAGGACAGATCAAGACGTTGTAATATTAAGATATTTGGGCAATGATCCTGAGACTTTTATTCATGTGTGGCTACTTGACAGCCTGGGGAAAGATAATTTCTCTCCTTTCTTTGGGGTTGAGAGGGCCCATTGGTTACATGCTGTCAAAAGACCGTCAGGAGCCCCTCCACCTATTATGATTGTAAAAATTCTTAGCTCCAAGGATAGGGATAGAATTTTAAGGAGAGCAAGAGAGAAAAAGGACTTACAGTATAATGGTTGCAAAATTTCTATCTACCCAGATTTCTCTAGAGACACACATGAGAAACGATGTAGCTTTGTAGCAATCAAAAAAAGGCTGGCCTAGGCAAACATTAAGTATTCCTTCATATTCCCTACCAGACTCCGGGTTATTTTTGAGGAAAAGGTTTATATTTTTGAAACACCGGAGGAGGCCGTGGAATGGATGGATACTAATGGTCTAAAATAATTTAATAGCCTTGTGCTATAGTAGCTTGCTTTTATACAAATGCTGGAGTGGGTTTGGGGTGGAGGCGGGGGAGTAGTCCTGGAATAGAGTTCCCAAGTCAACTAGGCTGGGGACAAAACGGGGGTTGGGGGAGGAGGGCGGGGAGGGGGGCAGGGGTATTTGGACCGGCGGAACAGGGGGAGGGAAAACTTTTTTTTTTTTAGAGACAAAATGGTGATTAAGATATTGGCCTGGAATGTACGGGGCATGGGGGATAAAATCAAGAGATGCACTATATTTACCATGATACAGAAGCACTCCCTAGCATAGTGGGTCTGATTGAAACCCATTTGACTAGAGATACTATACGTTATTTTTAAAAAAATTGGGTTGGCATCAGTTACCACTCAGTGTATTTGAGTTATTCTAGAGGGGTTTCTGTACTGATACACAGGAATATTGATTTTAAATGTATCTCTTGTATCTCAGCTCAGTGATGTAGAGGGGAGATACATTTTTTTATATGGTAAAATCGGTGATATAGATTGTATTCTTGCATTTGTTTACATTCCGCCACCTTATTCCCTGTACATTCTGGGTCAATTATTATTATTTATGGACAAGAAGGATAGGTGTGCCACTATTATTATAGGTGACTTTAACTGTAATGGATGTAAAACTGGACATGTATTCTAGGGCTTTCTTATAATTCCAATTCTCCACTAGCGAAATTTTGGAGGAAGTTGGAATCGTTGTTTGGAGGAGTAGAAATGATAGAGTTAAGGTGTATTCTTGTTGTAGTAGGACCGGAAACTCAATGTCAAGAATAGATATGGCACTTGTTAACCGTTGCTATGTGGGTCATGTGGTAAAGATCTGTTACGAGCCAAGATCCATTTCCGACCACTCTCCTGTGAGTTTGGAGATGGATCTTGGTTGGAACAGAGGGAGTGGAGTGGCAGACGGATCAACCCCCATTGGTTAAGTATCTTTGACGATCATCTGTCTATTAAGGACGAGATTGTCGCAATATGGAACATTAATAAGGGCTCTACTAAGATGGAATATGTCTGGGACTCAATAAAAGCATTTATTAGGGGCTTATTAATAAAAAAAGATTATACATCTGAAACGATCATTTGCCCTTAGAGAAGAGGAGCTTAGGGACGACGTGAGAGCAAAGGAACAGGCTTATTATGAGAATCAAATAGAGGACAAGAGAAAAGGCATGGTGGAGGCACAATGTAAATACCGTGTTTATATGTATGAAAAGGCCCAGCAAAGGTTATTCTTTCTACGTCAAAGAGGATTTAGGGGATCTGGGAAACCAGGCAAGCTACTGGCTTCTATTATTAGCAGTCAGGACAATCACTCTTTCATTTCTGCAGTAAGATCTCCACAGGGCAATACCTTACAAAATCAATTCCTTAAATAAATACCTTCAAGGTACCGCGCAACCCCTTATTGTATTCACTCCCTCCGCACTACACCTCGCTACACAACAATCAACAAACATAGGTTAGTAGACACGATGCAATTGTATGCAAATAGCTGCTGTTGTTGTGTAGCGAGGTGTAGAACGGAGGGAGTGACTACAATAAGGGGTTGCGCGGTACCTTGAAGGTATTTATTTAAGGAATTATTTTTGAAGCAGAAGTTGATGCAGTACTACTGCGGTAACTGCGGCAACATAGAATAGTTCTCACTAAGAGCGCCGGTGGACAAGATTATATACTTGACCTTACAAAATCAAGATGAGATCAGGGAAGTCTTTTTTCACTACTGTACAGATCCGATTGTAAGGCGACCGATCAGAAAATGGAGGAATACTTGAAGCGTATTGACTTTCCTATGTTATCAGAGGAGCAGAGACCTGCTTTAGATGCGCCGATCTCTGTGAGTGAATTCCAGATGGCTTTAGAATCCATTCGAGGTAATAACTCTCCAGGTTCAGATGGATTACCTTTTGAGGTTTATAGGAGATATCAGGATGTGTTACTGCCCTGTCTTATGGAAGTATTTAATGCGTCACTATGGGAGAAGAAACTTCCGAGGTCTATGACAGAAGCTATTATTGTATTCATAGGGAAAAGGGCAAGGACTTATCGGAGGTCGGCGCATATAGACCTATATCTCTGCTCAACACAGATATTAAAATTATCACCAAGGTGTTGTCTATTAGACTTGGTAAAGTAATAGAGCATATTATACACCCGGACCAGAGCGGTTTTATGCCTGGGCGGAGTACACAGTATAATATTCGGCGACTATTCTCGAGCATGCAGTTGGGGGGAGGGAGGCTCCACTCCATCCTGTCACTGGACTCTACTAAGGCCTTTGACAGGGTGGAGTGGGGCTTCCTTTGGGCTGTTTTGCAGTTTTTTGGATTTGGTGACTATTTTATTAAATGGGTACGTTTATTGTACATTAATCCTGTAGCTCGAATAAATGTCAATGGAGTGCTTACCCCCACCATTGCAATTTACTGTACTGAAGTGTACATCAGGGCTGCCCTCTTTCCCCACTATTGTTTAACATCTTTTTGGAGTCTTTAGCTTTACGAATTAGACAGGACCCTTCTATAATAGGATTCAGTGAGGAGGGGAGTATGGGGAAGGTGTCATTATATGCCGCCGACATTTTGCTCTGTCTGGGTGATACACCTAACACACTGCCTAAGGTTATTTATGGTGTTAAAGAGTTTAGCTTTCTGTCAAAATTAGACGTTAATTGGCATGAGACTATATTGTTGCCCCTGGAAAATATGAACCTGCCTAATACAGGAGGAGTGAGGGTCTTGAGCCTGTCAGACTCCTTTGAGTATTTGGGGATATCGGTGTCTTCTTCATTAGACAGTTTTGTTCCTCTTAATATTATTCCTCTGACTAAGAAAATTAGATCTAAGAAAGCGACCTGGTTAAAATTGCCATTATCAATGGCTGACAGGATTTCACTGATTAAAATGGTCATTCTTCTCCAGTTTCTTTATATGTTTATGGCCGCTCCAGTTTGGATTGATAATTGCACGTTCTCTCTCATTGATAAGTTGCGTAATGAGCTGATCTGGGGGAGAAAGCAGAATAAAAATTCAATATCTCCACTATCTTGTCAGTTCAGAAGGTTTGGGAGTGCCCTTCTTTAACCCCTTCCCGACCGGCGCCGTACATGTACGGCGCTCGGGCGGTGCGGGGACATGACGCCCGCTCGCGGGTGCGGCGGGCGTCATGGCCGGCAAGTCTCTGCTGTTTCTAACAGCAGAGACTTGCCGCTTCTCACCTTCGTCGTCGGCAACTTCCAGGGCGTTACTGATGCCGTGATCACGGCATCAGGATGCGTCTGAACCCGGAAGCCTACGCTGGCCAATCGGGGTGTCTGTACACCATATGAAAACTGTAATCCTCGCTGGTGAGGATTACAGTTTTCAAACTGCAATTCTTATTCTGGCCACTAGATGGCAGGCCAGGATAAGAAATGAGCAATTCATGGATTTAACTGCATCTAGTAAATCCATGATTGCTCATAAAGAAAAAAAACAAAACACAATAGATCAGATGATATTTGAGCTTTAAAATAATCACAGAAAAATTTAAAAAAAAATGTTAAAAAATATATAAAAAATTAAAAAGATATAAAAGTTCAAATCACCCCCCTTTCCGTATAAGTAAAAAATAAATACCTAAATAACAATAAATATAGACATCATGGGTATCACCGTGACCGAAAACGCCCATACTTTTAAAATATAAAAAAAAAAATTTCAATACAGCGAATTGTGTGGCGGAAAAAAGCGTCCAAATGGCGATTCGCCGTTTGTCGCTTTTTTTTTTCTAAAAAAAATTAAATAAAAAGTGATCAAAAAGTCACACACCCCAGAATGGTATCAATAAAAACTTCAGACCACCCCGCAAAAAATGAGCCCCCATACAGCTCTGTACACATAAATACCAAAAAGTTATAGGGGTCAAGATATGACAAGGGAAAAAAAAAAAAAAAAAAGGGCAACTTTCTAATTATTTTATCACCATCTAAACGCAGGAAACACTATACATATTAGCTATTGCCAGATTCGTACTGACCAGTAGAATGAAAGTAACCGGTCAGTTTTAATACACATCGAACGCTGTAAATAAGAAACCCGTAGAACTGTAGCGGAATAGCGGTTTTCTTGCAATTTCACCCCATTTGG
This sequence comes from Rhinella marina, assembly GCA_900303285.1. Taxonomy (NCBI): domain Eukaryota; kingdom Metazoa; phylum Chordata; class Amphibia; order Anura; family Bufonidae; genus Rhinella; species Rhinella marina. The sequence continues at coordinate 57,288 of ONZH01029325.1, forward strand.
AATTTTTTTCCCGCTTCCCACTACACCATATGCAATATTAAATGGTGGCGTTGGAAAGTACAACTTGTCCCGCAAAAAACAAGCCCTCATACAGCTATGTGAACAGAAAAATAAAACAGTTATGGCTGTTTGAAGGCAGGGAGCGCAAAACGAAAATGCAGAACCGAAAAAAACTCCGGGGTAGAAAGGGTTAAAGGATAATTTTTGTCTGTTCAATTATTAATGATAAAAGAATGGCAGTCTGACCCTGTGCTGAGGGATTTAGTTGGTAAATCAGGATATGTAGGTATTTTTGAATTACTGGAGTCCGGACTATGACCAATCTTCTTGTTAAGGTGTGGGATAATTTGAGAAAGTTGTTAGGGATTGTTACTTCACTGGAATTCACGCCAATATGGGAAAATGCACATTTGAGTGAATTTTTAAATTTATCTCAAGATTTGTTTTGGACAAAGTCGGGTATAAATTATATTTCTCAGATATTTAAGGGTGGGAATCTTCTTTCACATAATGAGATATTACAAATAGAGGGTGTCACAAAAATTAACTGGCTTAGGTATGCGCAGCTTTATTCTGCCTATGCCTCAACTGGGAAGTCAATGTTATTCACGATACAATGTTTTGGATTAATTGATTTATTGGTAAAAGTAGGCGATGGAAGGAAGCTTCGATTGTCGAATATATATAGGGGTTTGGTCATAGACATGGCTGGCGGGGTCTCTTTTCCTGGTCAGCTAAGATGGCGCAGGGATGTTCCCGACTTACATCAGTCAAATTGGGACAGGATTTACCGGAATATAGGTGGGTGTTTAATTAATTATCATTAGTATTATTCTTATTAATTCTAAGTTAATACAATTTCACTTGGTTCATCGGCTTTACTTGTCCCCTGCTTGCTTGGCGAGGATGTACGTGAGGTCTTCTTCGAGCTGTACTAGGGGGGGGGGATCATGATACTGCCGATTTTATGCATTTATAGAGTTGTAGTTATGTACAGGTTTTTTGGCATGGTTTTTGGCAGAGTATTGTCAAAAGTAAAACTGGGGTATGGATGCCATTTAATCCTCAGGTTGCTATTATTGGAGACTTAGCACTGCCACGGGGAATGGCCCAAATAAGTAGATTTATCCTCGTGGTATTTATGTTAGCTAGGGTTATTATAGCTAGGGGTTGGATGGCCAGTACCCCGTTAGACGTCAACACTTGGATAAATTTGGTCAATAAATTAAAGGTATATGAAAAAATCAGGTATAAATCTCTGAATAAGTCTAATATCTGGTGTAAAAATTGGTCCTACTGGTAATGGTTTCCCCCCTCCTCTTTTTTTTTTCTACCCTTCTCTTGTTCCTCTGGGGGGGGGTTATACTTGGGTGGGAAATAAAAAAAATAATAAGATAAAACTGGTTGGCACCAGCATTACATAGTTGAATAAAAAAATAAACATATCGTCATCAAGTTCATCCAAGGGGTGGCATAAGCTTTAAATGAAGAAAATCGGAGTGGGAAACCAGAATGTTATATATCTACAGAAGCATTAATGCATTAATGATATTCTGTTCTAATAAATCATCTAAGCCTTTTTTGAAACCATCAATTGTTCCTGCTGTGACCAACCCCTCAGGAAGATTATTCTAGGGCTCTTTTAGTAAAGAAGGCTTGTTGCCTCTGGAGACTGAACTTCATTCTCCATTATCAGCAACCCTAGTATAATTTTCCATAATGTATTTCATGCATGAACTGTTCTTTTAAATGTCTGCCACATCATTTTGTTTGGGTAGATTTTTATCCAGTAGTAGAGTATTATACCCTTCAGCCATCTGTAGATTGTTGTATGACACCTGTTTTGGTGTTGACAACTCAGTAACATGTTTTGTTAGGTGAAACATTTTTTACATACTTTTTACAAATGCATCATGGTTATTTTAGCAAGTCAGATGATTCATTTTTTACCAATTTTAATGTATTCAATTAATCACCATTACAGAATCTAATTAAAAATGAGAGATTGTTCTTCCAGTTTCCCTAGGTAACATTTGTCAAAGTGAAATTTTTTAGACATGACAGTAGCAAAATATACTCAGCCTGTGCAGCACAAGGAAAGGAACAGGTACAATTCATGAGTCTTCAGCCATAAAATGGAAAATTAGATCTGTCATGGCCGATAAAATATAGAAATTCATTTTGGACAAAGGCTCAACTTTGTTGTTATTTGCTATCTTTTCTTTGTTTGTGCCCTTGGCAATGTCAGGTCTCCAATCATTTTATAAATTTACAGTGAGTTCATTTTGCAACTCTTAATGACAGATTGAGACACTATATACAAACATTTAAGGCTATTCTCGATAATAATATACAGAAATTGTACATCTATCTAAATATATGCATAGGCATTGTCTTTCTCATTATGAAGAGCACCTAGTATGTTTAGTACATGTGTGGAGTATTGTAGACCAGGCAACTTTCTTCTGGGTTTCTGGGAAAGATATTCAAATTAGCTTTCCTAAGCCTATCTGATGCAAGGAGTTGTACAATCTGCTTATTTTCGTATATTTTTCCCAGAAACCAAGAGGAGCATTTACCGGCTTACGATACTCCTCATGCATACTCGACGCCCTCCATAAAGAGAAATAAAAACCCAACCAAGGCCTCTCAGGCAGCCAAGCAAATTTGAGTAGTTATCCAGAAACATCTGGGTTACTGGCATGAAATATTCAGTTTTCCTTTCTTTTTGTTACAGAGACTAGTTTCAAGCCTCTTTTCCAGAGAGGAAATTATGTGAAGACACAAGCACAGCAATAAATTTTAAATTTTATTATGAAAAAGTGCTGACTGAAAACTTTGATGCTAACACCAGGGGAAAATCTTATTATGATAAAGCACCGAATGAACAGTTTGAGGCTACCACCAGGGAAAATTCTTATTAAAAAAAGCACTGACTGAAAAGTTTGAGGCTACCGCCAAATGTATCTGTGACACACAAGGAGATATAGATATGCATGCTACAGATGAGCAAATCAATGAAATCAATTTGGAATTCATCCAGAATTTTCCCAAAAATTTGCATTCTAACAAACCCAAATACTTTGTGATTCATATCAGGCTAAAAGAATGTGCAATTCAGCTTTCTTTCTGAAAGGATTAAAAAAGCTGAGTGTTTTACAACTACAGCATCGTCTTCCAAGTCACACTTTTAAATGACTTAAATAGCATAACTAGGAGAATAGCTAAGCCAACCTCACATGTGCAACTATTTCTTTTAGAAGATTTGAAGCAGCATGTCAGCACAAACACCTTATACCAAGTGTCTAACACAATGTTGGATAGGTGATGATTTCGGCTTGTTTCCCAGGCACAAGACTGGGGCACCTTGCAGTCAGTCAGTAGACGCAAAAATGCGGATCCGCAATACCACGGATGCCGCTCGGCGTGTGTCCCGCAATTTGGGGAACACACGGCCGGGCGCTCCATTCAAAATGCCTATACTTGTCCACTCTTGCGGACAAGAATAGGACATGTTCTATAATTTAGAGTCACGGCTGCCCGCTCTTAAAGAAGTGAATGGGGCCGCATCTATTCCGCAATATTGCTGATAAATGCGGACCCATTCACACGGTCTTGTGAACGGGCCCTAAATCTTGGCTGAACCTGGGTCATGCAACAGGACAATGCTCCTCCACACAGAAAATGTATAACAGAATGGCTGAAAAAGAACATAATCAAGGTGTTGCAATGGGCCAAAGTCCAGACCTCAACCCAAGTGAAATGCTGTGGGGGAACTTTAACCCTTAGACTCCCAGCGCCACACATGTACGGCGCAAAAAGCCGGTCCCAGCGCTGTACATGTACGGCGCTCTGATCAGGCGGGCGCAGGAGCTGCATCCGCCCGATCAGCGGCGGGGGTCCGGCTGTGCCCAGGTGCCGGACCCCTGCTGAATGCACCAGCATCGGTGAAAACACCGATGCCGGCGCATTAACCCTTCATGTGCCGCGGTCAGCGCTGACCGCGGCACATGTGGTGTGCGGTAGTTCATGCATTCTGGATGGCGAGCGGGGACCCGATGGCTCAGATAGCAGCCCAATGCCTTCGTAAGGCATCGTGGCTGCTATCCCTGCTTGCCTGTGCGATCCAGCCCCCTGGATCGCACAGGAAGTAGGCTGTAAGTGTATTACACTGAGTATTACACTTACAGCCAATGCATTACAATACAAAAGTATTGTAATGCATTGTAAAGGGGATCAGACCCCCAAAAGTTAAATAAAGTGGAAAAAAAAGTTAAAAAATAAAGTTTCCTAAAAAAACTAATAATGAAAGTTTCAAGTAAAAAAACACACGCCATTTAAAAAAAAAAAAAGTTTAAAAAAATTGTAAAAAAAAGGTAAAAAAAGAAAGATAAACATATTAGGTATCACCGCATCCGTATCGACCGGCTCTATAAAAATATCACGTCATCCACCCCGCCAGGTGAACGCAGTAAAAAAAAAAAAAAAAAACATGCCAAAACAGATATTTTTTGGTCACCTTCCCTTACAAAAAGTGTAATAGCAGGTGATCAAAAAGGCATATTTATCCCAAAATGGTACCAATCAAACCGTAATCTTGTCCCGCAAAAATGATACCTTACCTGAGACAATTGCCCAAAAAATAAAAAAAAATATCGCTCTCTGAAAATGGCAACACAAAAAAAAAAAGATTTTATTCTGTTCAAAAATAAATCTAATGTGTAAAACTTTCCAAAAATAAGAAGTTAGACATATTGGGTACCGCCGTGTCCGTAACAACCTTCTCTATAAAAATATTACATGAGATGGCCCCCCCAGGTGAATGGTGTAAAAAATTTTTTTAAAAAACTATGCCATAACAGCCATTTTTTTTCACCTTGCCTCACAAAAAGTGTAATACCACACGATCAAAAGGGCATATTTACCCCAACATAGTACCAATCAAACCGTCATCTCGTCCTGCAAAAAATGAGCCCCCACATAAGACAATAACTCAAAAAAATAAAAATCAATGGCTCCCGCAAACCAATCCATCAAAATCTTGTAAAATCCATATGGCGCTCCTTCTGTTCTGAGTACTGCCATGTACCCCCACAGCAGTTTACCTCCACATATGGGGTGTTGCCGTATTCATGAGAAAATGGGTAACAAATTATGGGGTGCTTTTCTCCTTTTACCCCTTGTGAAAATGAAAAATTTGGGGCTAAAGCAACATTTTATTGGAAGAAATGAAACTTTTCATTTTCATAGCCAAGTGTTTCCAAATTCCGTAAAACGCTTAGGGGGTCAAAGTGGCCAGTACCCCCCTTAATATATTCGTTGAAGGGTGTAGTTTCCAAAATGGGGTTACTCTTTGAGGGTTTCCACTGTAGGGGTACGTCAGGGTCTCTCAATTACAAAATGGTGCCTAAAAACTATTCTAGCAAAATCTGCCCCCAAAATCCGTATGGCGCTCCTTTCCTTCTGACCACTGCCACAAACCCATAGAGACGTTTACCACCACATATGGGGTATTTCTGTAAACTGCAGAATCAGAGTAATGTATATTGAGGTTTAGTTTGCTGTTAACCCTTGCTGTGTTGCAAGAAAAAAATTAACATAAATAATCTACCAAAAAATTGAAATTTTGAAATTTCACCTCCATTGTCATTTAATTCTTGTGGAACACCTCAAGGGTTAATAAAGTTTGTAACATCAGTTTTTCATAACTTGAGGGGTGTAGTTTCTAAAATGGGGTCATTTATGGGGGGTTTCCATTAGGTAAGCCTCACAAAATCACTTTATTACTAAATTGGTGCTCAAAAATATGGTTTGAGAAATTTTGTTGAAAATTTGAAATATTGCTTCTAAACTTCTAAGCCCTCTAACTTACTAAAAAAATAAAATGACATTTACAAAATGATGCCAACATAAAGTAGACATATGGGGAATGTTAAGTAATAACTATTTTTGGAGGTATTACTATGTATTTTAAAAGTAGAGAAATTGACATTCGGAAATTTGCTAATTTTTCTAACATTTTGGTAAATTTGGATTTTTTTCATAAATAAGGGTGAAATATATTGACTCAAATTTATGACTGTCATGAAGTACAATGTGTCACGAGAAAACAATCTCAGAATGGCCTAAAAGCGTTCTAAAGTTATTACCACATAAAGGGACATGTCAGATTTGCAAAAATCGGCCTGGGATTTAAGGTGAAAAGTGGCTCGGTACTGAAAGGGTTAAGGGAGCTGTGCGTAAACAAAATGCCCACAAGCATCAATGAACTGAAGCAATGTTGTAAAAAAGAGTGGGACAGAATTCTAAAGGTGGTTCTACAATGTATTGAATCATGGGGTGAACTCAGTTTTTCACTGATAGCTTTTCCATTTTAGATTCATTTTTGTTTCATAAATAATAACACAGTATAATTTGTCATCTGTTGTTGTTCCTATGAAGTTGTATTGGCCTAATTTTAGGACATTTTAAGGACCAGATTATTATTTTTTTAATGTCCTGATATGTAAAAAACAAAGAATTAGTTTTTCTTATGACTATATATATATCTCTTAATATTATAAAAATGAGTTTCTGTCTGTCTGTCCGCCTGTCTGTCTGTCTGTTCTCTATGCACGACCAAACTACTGGACCGATTTTCACCAAATTCGGCACACAGGTACATCAGGTGTCCGGGAAGGTTTTAGACCAGGTCTCAGCTCTCTAGGACATACTGTTCCCGAGATATTCCCAAAATATGATCTCTATTAGCCAATATTAGTCTGGGAGCATTTCACTTCAAATTCCAACTGCCATTTTCTCCAGATGCACACAGGTTTCCATAACAACCTAGCCAGGTAATTAGCAGCCAGCTGAGGAGCTCAGCCATTTCTATTCGCTGCTTTAAAAGGGCAGCGCGCTGTGGATGACACTGTTAAAGGGGTATTCCGGTTACCATAAATATACCTGATGTTTTAGACTAATTTTAGACTAAGACCGTTCAGTAGTAATAAAAAAATCTTTTCTTCTACTGCTACCAATTGCGTGTCCTCATAAATTACCATGGCATCGACCTGTAATTCAAGTTGCCCCCTAAAGAAGGACTTAAAACCCCCGCCCCAGGTCTCGCTAAGCCACGCCCCTGACTTGGTCAGTTCACGCCCCCTCCCACTCCGCAGCCCATGGGGATTGAAAAAATGAAGGTAAATATCAACTTCTGTCAGCTGCATCGACTTTCTCTCTGCAACGACACACAAACATTAAATGAAATAAATTAAATAAACTCATTTTAGACTACGACCGTTCACTAATAATAAAAGATGTTTTCTTCCACTGCTACCCATTGCGTGTCCTCATAAATTACCATGGCATCGACCTATAATTCAGGTAACCCTCAAAAGAAGGTCTTAAAAGCAACCCCCCAAGGTCCCGCTAAGCGACGCCCCCGACCCGGTCAGGTTATGCCCCCTCCCACTCCGCAGCCAATGGGGATTGAAAAAATGAAGGTAAAAATCAACTTTTGTCAGCTGCAGGGGTGGGTGGGAGGTTGACTTTTTTTCTGCAACAACCAGAAACGCTAAATGAAATAGATTAAATATACCCATGCGAAGTGATGTCTTCTTCCACTGCTACCCATTATGTGTCCTCATAAGTTACCATGGTATCGACCTTTAATTCAGGCTACCCTCAAAAAAAGGACTTAAAAGCAACCCCCTCCAAAGTCCCGCTAAACCACGCGCCCGACCTGGTCAGGTCACGCCCCCTCCCACTCCGAAGCCAATGGGGATTGAAAAAATTAAGGTAAAAATAAACTACTGTTAGCTGCATTGACTTTCTTTCTGCAATGACAAACACAAACACTAAATGAAATAGATGAAATATACCCAGGCGAAGCTGGGTCCTTCTGCTAGTACATATATATACACAGTATATATATATATATATATATATATATATATATATATATATATATATATATATATCTTATCTCTTTAATAATATAAAAATGAATTTCTGTCTGTCTGTCTGTCTGTTCTCTATGCGCGACCAAACTACTGGACCGATTTTCACCAAATTCGGCACACAGGTACATCAGGTGTCCGGGAAGGTTTTAGACCAGGTCTCATCTCTCTAGGACGTACCGTTCCCGAGATATTCCCAAAATATGATCTCCATTAGCCAACATTACAACTGGGAGCTTTGGTTTTAAACTCCAACTGCCATTCTCTGCAAAGCCACACAGGGAGGGCAGGTTTCCATAACAACCAGGTAATTATCAGCATCTGAGGATCTCATCCATTTCTATTTACTGACACTGTTAAAGGCATTCCGGTTACCATAAATATAACTTATGTTTTTTTCTATTACTACAGTTCAGTAGTAATAAAAGATGTTTTCCTCCACTGCTGCCTATTGCGTGGGCTCATAAATAAGCATGGTATTGACCTTTAATTCAGGCCACCCTAAAAGAAGTACTTAAAACCCCCGCCCCAGGTCTCACTAAGCCACACCCCCAACTCTGTCAGGCCACACCCCCTTTCACTCCGCAGCCAACAGAGATTGAAAAAAATAAAGGTAAAAATCAACTTCTGTCAGCTGCAGGGATGGGTGGGAGGTTGACTTTCTTTCTGCAACAACACACACAAACATTAAATAAAATAGATTAAATCCACCAATGCGAAGCGTCTTGCTAATCCACGCCCCCGACTCTGTCAGGTCACGCCCCCTCCCACTCCGTAGGCAACGGGGATTGAAAAAAATCAGCTGCAGGGGTGGGAGGGTGAATTTCTCTCTGCAATGACACACAAAAATCGTAGATGAAATTGACTAATTTTAGACTACGACCATTCAGTACTAATAAAAGATGTTTTTTTCCACTGCTAACCATTGCAGGTCCCCATAAATTACCATGTCATCGACCTGTAATTCATGCCACTCTGACCCCCGCCCCAGATCTCGCAAAACCACGCTCCGACTCTGTCAGGCCACGCCCCCTCCCACTCCGCAGCCAACGGGGATTGAAAAAATGAAGGTAAAAATCAACTTCTGTCAGCTGCAGGGGCGGGTTGGATTTCTTTCTGCAACAACATACAGAAACATTAAATGAAATAGATTAAATATACCCGTGCAAAGCAATGTTTTCTTCCACTGTTACCCATGGCGTGTCCTCATAAATTACCATGGCATCGACCTGTAATTCTGGCCACCATCAAAAGAAGGACTTAAAACCCTGCCCTAGGTCTTTCAATGTCACGCCCCCGACTCAGTCAGGCCATGACCCCTCCCACTCCGCAGCCAATGGAGATTGAACAATTGAAGGTAAAAATCAACTTCTGTCAGCTGCAGGGATGGGTGGGAGGTTGACTTTCTTTCAGCAACAACACACACAAACGTTAAATAAAGTAGATTAAATGTCTGTATGTGGGTAAGTAACTGGCTCAGTGATAGAAAACAGAGGGTGGTTATTAATGGTACATACTCAGATTGGGTCACTGTAACTAGTGGGGTACCACAGGGGTCAGTATTGGGCCCTATTCTCTTCAATATATTTATTAATGATCTTGTAGAAGGCTTGCACAGTAAAATATCAATTTTTGCAGATGACACTAAACTGTGTAAAGTAATTAACACAGAAGAGGACAGTACACTGCTACAGATGGATCTGGATAGACTGGAGGCTTGGGCAGAGAAGTGGCAGATGAGGTTTAACACTGACAAATGTAAAGTTATGCATATGGGAAGGAATAATGCAAGTCACCAGTACATACTAAATGGTAAAATATTGGGTAACTCTGACATAGAAAAGGACCTAGGAATTTTAGTGAACAGAAATCTAAGCTGCAGAAACCAGTGTCAGACAGCTGCTGCCAAGGCCAATAAGATAATGGGCTGCATCAAAAGAGGCATAGATGCCCGTGATGAGAACATAGTCCTGCCACTTTACAAATCACTAGTCAGACCACACATGGAGTACTGTGTACAGTTCTGGGCTCCTGTGAACAAGGCAGACATAGCAGAGCTGGAGAGGGTTCAGAGGAGGGCAACTAAAGTAATAACTGGAATGGGTGGACTACAGTACCCAGAAAGATTATCAAATTTAGGCTTATTCACTTTAGAAAAAAGACGACTGAGGGGAGATCTAATAACTATGTATAAATATATCAGAGGTCAGTACAGAGATCTCTCCCACGATCTATTTATCCCCAGGACTGTGACTGTGACGAGGGGCCATCCTCTGCGTCTGGAGGAAAGAAGGTTTGTACATAAACATAGAAGAGGATTCTTTACGGTAAGAGCAGTGAGACTGTGGAACTCTCTGCCTGAGGAGGTGGTGATGGTAAGTTCACTAAAAGAGTTCAAGAGAGGCCTGGATGTATTTTTGGAGGGTAATAATATTACAGGTTATAGTTACTAGAGAGGGGTGGTTGATCCAGGGAGTAATTCTGATTGCCTGATTGGAGTCGGGAAGGAATTTTTTTCCCTAAAGTGGGGAAAACTGGCTTCTACCTCACAGGGTTTTTTTTGCCTTCCTCTGGATCAACTTGTAGGAAAACAGGCCGAACTGGATGGACAGATGTCTTTTTTCGGCCTTATAAACTATGTTATGTTACTATGTTACTATGTTACACCCATGCGAAGCGTCTTGCTAATCCACGCCCCCGACTCTGTCAGGTCATGCCCCCTCCCACTCCGCAGCCAATGGGAATTGAAAAAATTTAGGTAAAAATAAACTTCTGTTTGCTGCAGGGGTGGGAGGGTGAATTTTTCTCTGCAACGACACACAAAAATTTTAGATAAAATAGACTAATTATAGACTACAACTGTTCGAATCGTCTTGCTAAGTCATACCCCCAACTCTGTCAGACCACACCACCTCCCTCTCTGCAGCCATTCTGCAACGACACACAGAAACATTAAATAGATTAAATCACCTATGCGAAGCGCTTTGTTAAGCCACGCCCCCAACTGTGTCAGGTCACGCCCCCTCCTACTCCGCAGCCAACAGGGATTGAAAAAATGAAGGGAAAAATAAACTTCTGTCAGCTGCAGGGGTGGGAGGGTGAATTTCTCTCTGCAATGACACACAAAATTTTAGATGAAATAGACTAAATTCAGACTACAACCGTTCGAAGCATCTTGATAATCCACACCCCCAACTCTGCCAGGTCACGCCCCCTCCCACTCCGCAGGCAACGGGGATTGAAAAAAATCAGCTGCAGGGGTGGGAGGGTGAATTTCTCTCTGCAATGACACACAAAAATCGTAGATGAAATTGACTAATTTTAGACTACGACCATTCAGTACTAATAAAAGATGTTTTTTTCAACTGCTACCCATTTCAGGTCCCCATAAATTAACATGTCATCGACCTGTAATTCATGCCACTCTGACCCCCGCCCCAGATCTCGCAAAACCACGCTCCGACTCTGTCAGGCCACGCCCCCTCCCACTCCGCAGCCAATGGGGATTGAAAAAAATGAAGGTAAAATCAACTTCTGCCAGCTGCAGGGGTGGGAGGGAGGTTGGATTTCTTTCTGCAACAACATACAGAAACATTAAATGAAACAGATTAAATATACCAGTGCAAAGCAATGTTTTCTTCCACTGTTACCCATGGTGTGTCCTCATAAATTACCATGGCATCGACCTGTAATTCTGGCCACCATCAAAAGAAGGACTTAAAACCCCGCCCTAGGTCTTGCAACGTCACGCCCCCGACTCAGTCAGGCCATGACCCCTCCCACTCCGCAGCCAATGGAGATTGAACAATTGAAGGTAAAAATCAACATCTGTCAGCTGCAGGGATGGGAGGGAGGATGACTTTCTCTCTGCAACAACACACAGAAACATTAAATGAAATAGATTAAATATACCCGCGCAAAGCAATGTTTTCTTCCGCTGCTACCCATTGTGTTTCCTCAAATTACCATGGCATTAACCTATAATTCAGGCCACCCTGAAATGAAGGACTTAACCCCCTCCCGTGTCCCATTAAACCACACCCCCTCCCACTCCGCAGCCAATAGGGATTGAAAAAATGAAGGTAAAAATCAATTTCTGTTAGCTGCATTGACTTTCTCTCTGCAACGACACACAGAAACATTAAATGAAATAGATGAAATATACCCAGGCGAAGCCGGGTCTTTCTGCTAGTAATATTATAAAAATGAGTTTCTGTCTGTCTGTTCTCTATGCGCGACCAAACTAATGGACCAATTTTCACCAAATTCGGCACACAGGTACATCAGGTGTCCGGGAAGGTTTTAGACCAGGTCTCATCTCTCTAGGACATACCGTTCCTGAGATATTCCCAAAATATGATCTCCATTAGCCAACATTACAACTGGGAACTGGGTTTAAACTCCAACTGCCATTCTCTGCAAAGGCACACACAGGGAGGGCAGGTTTCCATAACAACCAGGTAATTATCAGCAGCAGAGGAGCTCATTCATTTCTATTTACTGACACTGTTAAAGGTATTCCGGTTACCATAAATATAACTTATGTTTTTTTTTTATTACTACAGTTCAGTAGTAATAAAAGATGTTTTCATCCACTGCTGCCCATTGCATGGCCTCATAAATAAGCATGGTATCGACCTTTAATTCAGCCCACCCTAAAAGAAGTACTTAAAACCCCCGCCCCAGGTCTCACTAAGCCACACCCCTGACTCCGTCAGGCCACACCCCCTTTCACTCCACAGCCAACCGAGATTGAAAAAATAAAGGTAAAAATCAACTTCTGTCAGCTGCAGGGATGAGTGGGAGGTTGACTTTCTTTCTGCAACAACACACACAAACATTAAATAAAATAGATTAAATCCACCCATGCAAAGAGTCTTGCTAATCCACGCCCTCGACTCTGTCAGGTCACGCCCCTCCCACTCCGCAGCCAATGGAGATTGAAAAATGAAGGTAAAAATAAACTTCTGTTTGGTGCAGGGGTGGGAGGGTGAATTTCTCTCTGCAACGACACACAAAAATTTTAGATGAAATAGACTAATTATAGACTACAACCGTTTGAAGAGTCTTGCTAAGCCACACCCCAACTCTGTCAGGCCATGCCCCCTCTCACTCCGCAGCCATTCTGCAATGACACACAGAAACAATAAATTAAATAGATTAAATGCACCTATGTGAAGCGCTTTGCTAAGCCACGCCCCCGACTCTGTAAGGCCACGCCCCCTCCCACTCCACAGCCAACAGAGATTGAAAAAATAAAGGTAAAAAATCAACTTCTGTCAGCTGCAGGGATGGGTGGGAGGTTGACTTTCTTTCTGCAATGACACACAGAAACATTAAATGAAATAGATTAAATACACCCATGTGAAGCGTCTTGCTAATCCACGCCAAAAAATGAAGGGAAAAATAAACTTCTGTTTGCTGCAGGCGTGGGAGGGTGAATTTCTCTCTGCAACGACACACAACATTTTAGATGAAATAGACTAATTTCAAACTAAAACCGTTTGAAGCATCTTGCTAAGCCACGCTCCCAACTGTGTCAGGCCATGCCCCCTCCCACTCCGCAGGCAATGGGGATTGAAAAAAATCAGCTGCAGGGGTGGGAGGGTGAATTTCTCTCTGCAACGACACACAAAAATTGTAGATGAAATAGACTAATTTTAGACTATGACCGTTCAGTACTAATAGCCTGTGTCATCAACCTGTAATTCACGCCACCCTCAAAAGAAGGACTTAAAACTCCCGCCCCAGATCTCGCGAAACCACGCCCCAACTCTGTCAGGCCACTCCCACTCCGCAGCCAACGGGGATTGAAAAAATTAAGGTAAAAATCAACTGTCAGCTACAGGTGTGGGAGGGAGGTTGGATTTCTTTCTGCAACAACATATAGAAACATTAAATGAAATAGATTAAATATACCCATGCAAAGCAATGTTTTCTTCCACTGTTACCCATGGCATGTCCTCATAAATTACCATGGCATCGACCTGTAATTCTGGCCACCATCAAAAGGAGGACGTCACGCCCTCGACTCGGTCAGACCTCGACCCCTCCCACTCCGCAGCCAATGGAGATTGAACAATTGAAGGTAAAAATCAACATCTGTCAGCTGCAGGGATGGGAGGGAGGATGACTTTCTCTCTGCAACGACACACAGAAACATTAAATGAAATAGATTAAATATACCCGCACAAAGCAATGTTTTCTTCCACTGCTACCCATTGTGTTTCCTCAAATTACCATGGCATTAACCTATAATTCAGGCCACCCTGAAAAGAAGGACTTAAACCCCCCCGTGTCCCATTAAACCAAGCCTCCTCCCACTCCGCAGCCAATGGGGATTGAAAAAATGAAGGTAAAAATCAATTTCTGTCAGCTGCATTGAATTTCTCTCTGCAACGACACACATAAACATTAAATTAAATAGATGAAATATACCCAGGCGAAGCCGGGTCTTTCTGCTAGTGTATATATATATATATATATATATATATATATATATATATATAACCTAAAACCATAGATAGTAAACAACACTATGGGGGTCATTTACTATCAGATATATGTCAGTTTTATGGCGTATCTGGCGCAGATTGCGGCACATTTACCTGCTTACTCCAGGTCTAAAAAAGGGTGTGTGGTGTGGGTGGGGAAGGGGCCGGGCCAGCAGGCCATCTTATTTATAATTTTCTATGCCTGTTTTAGACATAGAAAATGGTCTAAATTTAAGCCAGCAAGGAAGCCGTCTTACATTTAGATCCGCAGTGGATGCGTCGAAGTTATGTAGAGGCCAGCAACTGGCAGATCCTTCACCAGCCAAAGGGGTTATTAAGACCTGCGTCTAAAGTGCCAGTCTTAATAAATGACCCCCTCTATGCTTTACATGCCTATGATAAAGAAAAATGTAAAGCCTTACATCCAATTTACTAGCATTACTACTCTTGTGCTTTTGGGCCATTAAAAGAAGGCTTACTTGAACACAAGCACTTCAATACCATTAAAGTCGATGTAATAACTAAACAGCTAATAAAAATGGCGCACAATCATGAATGTTTACACATGCTCAGCCTTGGTTAAGTGAAATACTGTTTGCTGAGACAGTGGATATTGGTGTCCCACTGTGTAGATACATACACATGCACAATGCACATTACACTTTTTTACTGAGGACTTCAAATGGCAAATACACCAGATTTTGCTACGGTACACTGAATCTTCAGTAAGAGTTAAATGAGGACAGCAACACATGGGATCTATCAAGTTAAACTCACTTCTTAACAGTATTCTTTCAAATGTATAAACTGTGAAAATACCTTGATGATTAAAGTGACGGCTATGAATTGAATGCCCTATATAACTACAAAGAAACTGCTTGCAAATCAAATTTCTTTTATCTTGCTATTGCTTTATTTAGACTTTAAGGAAGTAGGAATCATCTCTTCGTATTTTAAAATGAATGCTAGCATTCATTTTAGCGATTTCAAAACTATTTATGCAAATGTAACAGAAATCTGTTAAAATACTGTTGCATATTTTATGCCTAGAGAACAAAATAATGTCCCTTTTCTTTTTGCTGTATTTTCATCTATTTTCTTCTGCTTGGCTTTACAAAATGTGCTTTTAAGGTAAAGTCATGTAGGGCTAATGTTATTATGTCGCATCAGGATGGAATAATTCAATGATAATTTAATTCATCATGACATTAAAGTTGGGGTAGTAGAAAAATGTATCTGTTCTATATACTAGAAGCTACAGAAGGTAATGGTATCATAAACATACAGGGTAAGTGTCCCTACTAGAGAAGAGCGAGCATGCTTGTCCGAGCTTGGTGCTCGTTCGAGTATTAGGGTACTCGTAAGTGCTCGGTGCTCGGACGAGTATCTTGCCATGCTCGAGGAAATGGCATCTCCCGCATTTTGAATTTTTGGCGCCTATAAACTCAGCCAATCACAAGCCAGGAGACTCTGCAGTACACCCAGCATCTCGTGGGGCCCTTACATGTCGATAGCAGGGGTTGGCTGGCCTGATCAGGTGACCCTGGAATATACTAGTGACTGCCCGCGGTGCTCGGCTCAGATGCTGTCTGGATGTCGTTAGGGACAGATCTGCTGCGTTTCAGGGAGAGTGTTAGGGCCTGGATTTAGTTCTCTGTTAGGCAGGAGTGATCTCAAAAGAACCCAACAGCCCTTCTAAGGGCTACAAGACATTTTTTTTGTCTCCTGGCTGGGCTGGCTGGCTCTAGTAGTGCAGCTATCGCCATATATAACACTTTTTTTATTTGTTTTATCTCAGTGATACAAATCCATTTCATACAGCAGTGTGGAACCATTCTGTGTGTCACAGTTCAGCTGTCCACTCACCACAAACCGCAATCCGTATTTTCTGTTCAGGTGACCCATACTGTATGTCACGTAATCAAATACAGTCTTTTGCTTTCACTGATACAGCTACATTACAAAAATCTCTGTGTGACATTTGTCTGGGTTGCAGTCAAAATAGCCACAGTAAGCAGGGGCTGAGTTTGCTCTCTGATATTTTATGCACGTCACGTTAAAAAAAAATATATATATATAAAAAAAAATCTTTTATCTCAGTGATACAAATCCATTTTATACAGCTGTGTGGAACCATTCTGTGTGTCACAGTTCAGCTGTCCAGTCACCACAAAGCATAATCCGTATTTTCTGTCCAGGTGACACATTCTGTACGTCACTTAATTAAAAAAGGTCTTTTGCTCTCACTGATACAGCTACATTACAAAAATCTCTGTGCGACATTTGTCTGGGTTGCACTTAAGCCGACCAAGTCTGCCTAATCTAATAGTTTCAGTGTAATTGCTCCATACTGCACGGTACGTAATAACATACATAATTTTGCTCTAATTTATCCACCTATATACAAAGCAAAATCCGTATTTTCTGTCCAAGTGACACATTCTGTACGTCACTTAATTAAAAAAGGTCTTTTGCTCTCACTGATACAGCTACATTACAAAAATCTCTGTGCGACATTTGTCTGGGTTGCACTTAAGCAGACCAAGTCTGCCTAATCTAATAGTTTCCGTGTAATTGCTCCATACTGCACGGTACGTAATAACATACGTAATTTTGCTCTAACTTATCCACCTATATATTTTCTTGTTCAGATTGAACAAGTTTGTGAGTTTCAGTACAGCAGGCCCATTTATTTTTTTTTTGTACATATAATACACTTATATACAGAAAATGTTGAACCCCAGGGCTAAGGGTCAAGGACGAGGGCGTGGGCATTCAATTACTGCAGGGGGCAGAGGCCGTGGTCCTGGGCAGGGTGAGACAGTACCTGCTGATGAGGGAGCAGGGGAACGCCGCAGAGCTACACTCCCTAGCTTCATGTCTCAACTTACAGGGACACATGGTAGAGGACTGTTGAAACCACAACAGTGCGAACAGGTGATGTCGTGGATTGCGGACAATGCTTCAAGTAATTTGTCCACCAGTCAGTCTTCCACGCAGTCCACCCACGTTACCCAAGGGAGCACTCCTCTGGCTTCTCCACCTCAACCTCCTTCACCCCAGTCTGCCCCCTCCCAGGAAAATTTGGAATGCGATCCGGCATACTCTGAGGAACTGTTTTCTGGACCCTTCCCAGAGTCACAAACCACTTCTCAGGTTGCTGCTGACCTCTTTCCCGATGCCCAAGTTTTCCAACTGTCGCAGTCTGTGGGTGATGATGATGACATTGTTGACTTAGTGGAAGAAGTGTGTAAAGAGCAGCGTTCAGCTGTCTTTACAGCAGACGCTGGAGCGCAAGAGGAAATACAGTTCCACCCACCCACATGCCCAAGCCCTCAACGTCCACATCTCCAAGTTGCTGAGCCTGGAGATGCTGCCCTATAGGCTGGTAGAGACCGAGGCCTTTCGCAATCTCATGGCGGTGGCTGCCCCTCGGTATTCGGTCCCCAGCCGCCACTATTTTTCCCGATGTGCCGTCCCATCCCTACACCAGCACGTGTCAGAGAACATCATCCGTGCCCTGACCAACGCTGTTTCTGAGAAGGTCCACCTAACCACGGACACGTGGACAAGTGCTGCCGGGCAGGGACACTATATCTCACTGACGGCACATTGGGTTAACTTGGTGGAGGCTGGGACCGAGACTGACCCTGGGGCCGCTCATGTACTGCCCACACCAAGGATTGCGGGGCCTATCTCGGTCACAGTCTCTCAGACGTACTATGCCTCCTCCTCCGACCCCTCCTCCTCCTCCACCTCCTCCTCTGAATTACCATCCATGGGCACGGCGCCTTCAGTCGGTAGCTCTAGGCGCAGCAGCAGTGCCATGGGTAAGCGCCAGCAGGCGGTTCCTCAAGACATACCCCAATCTGTCTGATTTGCTCACCAAAGTGCGCCGCATCTGTGCGCATTTCCGCAAGTCGACCACAGATGCTGCCACTCTCAGGGCAGCACAGCACCGCCTACAACTGCCCGCTCACCGACTGTTGTGCGACGTGCCCACAAGATGGAATTCGACATTAAACATGTTATCCAGAGTTTACCAGCAGCGCAGAGCGATTGTAGACTGCCAGATGTCAACTTCCACCAGAACTGGTAGTCAGGTCACTCAGATTCCTCAAGTCTACAATGAGGAGTGGACATGGATATCTGATATCTGCCAGGTGTTGAGCAACTTTGAGGAGTCAACACAGATGGTCAGCGGCGATGCCGCCATTATCAGCCTCACCATCCCGCTGCTTTGCCTGTTGAAAAACTCACTGCTCAGCATGAAGTCGGATGCTTTGCGCTTGTCACAAGAGACGGTGGAGGAAGATATGTCGCTTGATAGCCAGAACACCCTCCGGTCTGTTTCTCAGAGCGTATCGGAGGAGGGGGATGAGGATGAGGAGGAAGAGGAGGATAATGTCGGTGAGACAGAAGAGGGTACCAGTGCTCAGTCCTTCTTAACTCTTGAGCGTGTATGGGCTGAAGAGGAGGACTTGGAGGAGGAAATGGAGAGTCAGGCCAGTGAGGAGGGAATTCTTGAGTGTTGGGACTCTGGCGCACATGGCAGACTTCATGTTAAGCTGCCTATCCCGTGACCCTCGCGTTAGAAGCATTTTTTCAAACACCGATTACTGAGTGTTCACGCTCCTGGACCCACAGTACAAGCAGAACCTTTCCACTCTCATCCCTGTAGAGGAAAGGAGTATGAGAGTGAATCAATATCAACAGGCCCTGGTGCACAAGCTGAAACAATCCTTCCCATCTGACGCCGCTAGCGGCAGAGGGCGTGGTTCTGTGGGCCAAGTAGCGGGGGAGAGGAGGCGAGCAGGCAGCTTGTCCAGCACTGGCAGGGGAACGCTCTCCAAGGCCTTTGCCAGTTTTATGTCACCCCAGCAAGACACTGTCACCTGTCCCCAGTCTCGGCAGAGTAGGGGTGAGCTTTACAGAAAGATGGTGAGGGAGTACCTAGCTGACCATACCAACGTCCGGACCAATCACTCTGCTCCATACAACTACTGGGTTTCAAAGCTTGACACGTGGCCTGAACTGGCGCTGTATGCCTTGGAGGTGCTGGCCTGCCCTGCCGCTAGCGTGCTGTCAGAGCGGGTATTCAGTGCAGCTGGTGGCGTCATCACCGATAAGTGCACACGCCTGTCAACTGACAGCGCTGATAGGCTGACGCTTATTAAAATGAACAAAGCCTGGATTTCACCGGAATTCAAATCTCCTCCGGGGGAAAGCAGCTAAAGATAACCATTACTTATGTATCCGATTCCTCTTCTCTACTCCTCCTCCTCCTTGTCATCTTTGTCTAACGCTGACCCAAAAAACGCAATTTTTTAGAGGTCCAACTGGCACTCTTACCACAATTTTTGCGGAGGTCCACCTACAGGCCCTCTCTCTAAACAATTTTTCCGGAGGTCCACCTACAGGCCCTCTCTCTAAACAATTTTTCTTTGCACCTAGTTGGGTGCTTCCCTAACATGTGATGGGCATGTGCCTCGCCTTTCTTGGTCTGGGTGAGCACAATTGCCATGAGGGTAACCACCAGGCTGTTGCCTGAGAATTTGGGGTAATGGTGGGATTAGGCAGCCTCAGAGGCATCCATGCATGCTGCCCCTGCTGTTTCCTGTCCATTTCTGTGGTGTTTCCATCATTTTCTGATGTTTCCAGGTTTTCACCCAGCCTTCCATAGGCAGAGCCTTGGTCCCCTGCAAAAATGCCCGAGTCTCCTATTGACTTCAATGGGGTTCGTTACTCGAAACGAGCACCCGAGCATCGGGAAAAGTTCGTCTCGAATAACGAGCACCCGAGCATTTTAGTGCTCGCTCATCTCTAGTCCCTACACATATCCGAGCTGAACAGCACCCAATTATGGAGATATTCTCTTCTAGAAGCAAACACCAATCTGTTATCCGTAATGTAATAGTTTATCACAGTGTCTATATAATTACCCAATTCTGCCACATACCGTATTTTTCACCCTATAAGACCGATAGGACCATAAGACGCACCTAGGTTTTAATGTAGGAAAATAAGAAAAAAATATTTTTCATCAGATCCTCTTATCAGACTGCCCATAAATTTAAGGACATCACATCAGACCCCCATATCAGCCCCCTGTGCCCCCATACCATCTCACTGTGCTCCCACCAGACCTCAGATCAGCAGAATGTGCCCCCATCAGACCTCAGATCAGCAGAATGTGCCTCCATCAGACCTCAGATCAGCAGAATGTGCCCCCATCATACCTCAAATCAGCAGAATGTGCCCCCATCAGACCTCAGAGCAACAGTATGTGCCCCCATCAGACCTCAGATCAGCAGAATGTGCCCCCATCAGACCTCAGATCAGCAGAATGTGCCCCCATCATACCTCAAATCAGCAGAATGTGCCCCCACGCTGCAGCGTCAGGTCATAGTGCGTGCCGGCAGGGAAGAGAGAGGAGCGCGGAGCGTGGGACCGGGCGGCAGCGCAGAACAGGTAAGTATGGTCTTTAAGTGGCTGGGTGGGCTGATCTGAGGTCTGATGGGGGTCCCTACGTACAAGTGAGCGCTTCCTTATGGAAGCACTCACTTGTATTCGCCCTATAAGACGCACCACATTTTTCCCCCTACTTTTGGGGGAAAAAAAGTGCGTCTTATAGGGCGAAAAATACGGTAAATTGCTGCTTCAATGAATTGTTTAATTGAAAAGTGTGAAACCCCTGTTCAGGACTCTCATCTGTGAACAAGAATGAACAGCAGCTACCAAGAGTTCCTCTGATTCCAGTGGACCTATTACTGTGGAAGGAAAGGGCTACATGGCGACATGTGTCGTGTGACAATAAATTGCGCAACAATGTGGGTACAACTATACTGTATTCCTGTCACTTCATTTTTGTAATTACAGTCAATGGTGTCGCAGTGCGACATGCCGCGACTGCGACGTGACAGTCACACAAAAATCCAACTTGGATGGATTTTTTGCAACTGTCGTGTCACAGTCGCAGCATGTCGTATGTCACATTGCAACACCATAGGCCAGGCATGCTCAACCTGCGGCCCTCCAGCTGTTGCAAAACTACAACTCACAGCATGCTCTAATAGCTGAAGGCTGTCCAGGCATGCTGGGAGTTGTAATTTTGCAGAGCAAAAGCTGGGGGGCCACAGGTTGGGCATCCCTGCCATAGGCTATCATTACAATACAGGTCACGCAACATTGGTGCAACATGACACATGTTGCCGTGTAGCGGTAGCCTAATGCTGCCTTAGCCCAGCAATGGTATCACAGAGATATTTGACATTTGCTGCCATTTTATCTCACAGAATATAACTAATTTCACGAGGGTCCTAGCAGTGAGATATCCTGTCATCATCTTATTGTTAGGGGATCTTTCTATCAATAAGACATTTCCAAAAGTGGAAAGCCACTTTTAGTAGTACCGATCCTTGCTCTCCCAGCATATATTCAGGGCAGGGGCATACATAGAATTAATTGGGCCCCATAGCAGGAATCTGAATTGGGGCCCCATGGTCCTTACCAAGCCCCTCTGACTACCCATCCCTGGTCCCTCCCATTTCTACCCTAGCCCTTCCCCTCTCTCACCCATGAACTGTGCCTTAAAGGGTTTGTACCATGTGAGACAATGGGGCCATATTGCTAGGATATGCCCCCATTGTCTGATAGATGCTGGTCCCGGAGGTGGAAACCGCACCTATCTCGTAAACCGAGTTTTGAAAGTCACAGAGGTTGCACCAAGTAAGCCTAGCAGCCCTCCATTCATCTCTATGGGTTCGTCGAAAATAGACGCGCACTGGCTCAGCTATTTCCACCGGCCCCATAGAAATGAATGGGAGCGGTAGCTGCACATGTGAGGTGCACCCTCCGCGACTTTCAAGGCTCCGTTTACAAGATAGGTGAGGGTTCTACCGCCGGGACCAGCACCTATCAGACAATGGGGGCATATCATAGCAATATGTCCCCATTGTCTGACATGGTACAACCACTTTAAGTAGGTTAATTGGTGCTACATTATACATTATTACTGTTTTTGATAACCTGGGGGTGCTTATGAAACAACATGTACACATAGGGTGACATTAGTAGATATAATGTACTATATAGCACTGCCATCACATCACTGTTAGTTTTCCGTTCTTCTTATCCGTTAGAAGAAACAAAAAAAACAAAAAAATTGAAAATTGATCCTGTATTCTAAGCATTCGTTATGCTAATTTATGCACATTTTTCACCTGTTTTAGCCATTTCCATCTGAGATGCGTTGTTTTAGACGGAAAAAAACCCGAAATACTTTGTGTACTTTTTTCCATCTAAAAAAAAAAAAAAAACTGATGGATGAGAAGAACAGAAAACTAAACAGTGACATGAACCCGGCCTAAGGCTTCATTCATATCCCTCCCTCCCACCCCTGCAGCTGACAGAAGTTGATTTTTACCTTCATTTTTTTCAATCCCCGTCGGCTGCGGAGTGGAAGGGGGCGAGGCCTGACCGAGTCAGGGTGTGACTTAGCGGTACCTGAGGGTGGGGCTTTTAAGTCCTTCTTTTGAGGGTGGCCTGATTTACAGATCAATGCTATGGTAATTTATGAGGAAACACAGTGGGTAGCAGTGGAAGAAAACATCTTTTATTACTACTGAACGGTAAATATGTGAAATTTACATTATATTAGATAATGATTGATGATGAGTTAGTCTAAAACATAAGTTATATTTATGGTAACCAGAATACCCCTTTAACAGTGTCATCCACAGCGCTCTGCCCCTTTAAAGCACACCTACAGCAGTGAAGAAAAATGGCTGGGTTGTTATGGAAACCTGGTATGAAACAGTTTGTGTGTGTGTGTGGGGAGACGGCCTGCGAGCTTCTATGGGCTGATAAGGGTCATGTGACCAGGCTTCTATTGGCTAATGCAATTTTTGGGAATATCTCAGGAACGGTACGTTCTGGAGAACTGAGACCCGGTCTAAAACCTTTCCGGACACCTGATGTACCTTTGTGCTAAATTTCGTGATTGTAGCTGTGACAGTGCGTATTCCTTTAGCGGATGTACACACATACCTACACTCAGCTTTATATTTTAGAAGATATACACACACACACACAATCATATATACTGTACATATAGTTCACATATATATATATATATATATATATATATACTATTTACTGTATACATTTACTCAGTCATACTCTAGATGTACTTCACATATATACAGATACATTAGACAATTACACATACATATATCACACAAATACATATGTACAGAATACAGTACACTACACAGACATATGTACATATATGTAAACATACAAATATTACACTGGTACTTACCTTCTGTGCAGGACTGATGGGAGGACATCTCCTCAGCAGGCAGTGCAGCTGGCTCTCTTCCCTCCTTCCTCTGTTCCGACTGCTGCACTTGGATCACATTGCAGCAGAAGAGGAAGCTGCAGTGTGTGATGAGAGGGAAGAGAAGCAGAGTGGGGGAGGGGAACACTGGGAGGCTTCTTATGGCAGCAGCACGTCTTGCTCTTGCTCTGACAAACAGTGCAGCCCCTGTGGACATGTTGCAGGCTGCTGCCTGATGCAAGAGACATCTCCTAATGATAGAATGTGGCCCTTGTTGGGAGGAGGGGGGAGCCGAGCACAGCCTGCACAGAAGAAGCAGGGAGGGAAGCTGGAAGGCAGAGTCTGAGGCAGAGGCCCTGGCAAGGACTCTAGACGGAAGCTGTTGTACTAATTGTAATAAGGTGCGGGGCCTTTCCTCCACAGCCGGGCCCCCTTCCCCCACGGGCCCCATAGCAGCTGCGTGGTCTGCCTTTATTAGAGGTAAGCCACTGATTCAGGGAATGGCCGCATCTCTGCCAATTCCCATTATAGTAATTATAGTCAATGGGGTCCAGCGGGCAGACAGCAATTATACTGGGTCCAGGGAACTCCGGCAGGCTGTTATCTGCTGGAACAGCCTGCTGGACGGCTCCATCGCTGATGTGAAACTACCCTTTCTTTGAGATAGATTTTTAAGCCAGAACTATGATGTAATTTTGGAGCAAAATTGTGATTTTTAGGCCCTACCCCTTTTCAGAAAACCACACCCTTTCTGCTAAGGACCGCCTCTTATTGAACATCAGGAAAAAATTGCAGAAACGCTAGATGCAACAAATTGCACCTTTTTGCACCACTTTTTAGAAAGATTTGTGGCACAGAAACATTAGTAAATCTTGGCCTATGTTTTTACTAGATTCTTTCTGTCTAGATGAATCCTTTGAACGGATTTTCCAGTATGGAATCATCTTGAAGAAAGGGCTCCGAGTGTGTTTAAAAAACAAAGCTAAATAAGTAATACCTTATTCCCCCACTGTAACTGTTCTGACACTTTTAGGTTCTCCACTAGTCTCTGCTTTTTGGTCCCTTGAGAAAGGATCTTTTAGGTTTGTGTGATTACCCACTGAAGGACGACAGAAGGGAACATGAACACAAATGGCACCAAACACTGGCTTTACTGTTCTCACTTCAGACATCAAGCTTGGTGGTTACCGTTCCTACAAGAGGCAACTGGCATGATGATTATAGGCTCAAATTGGTCTCTTTAAAAAGCAAAAGGCTTACTCTCTTTCTGGCAGTCATTATAACCCAACTTTCTTGGGTGATGTCATTCTTTCTCTGAGTCCCCTTCTACTTGACACCAATGAAGATGGTTGAAGCTGCTGGTTTACAGGCCATTGTAACTCTCCTTGCGGTGCACTCTGCACAGTCTCTGCTATAGGCCATGACAACTCTTCTCACGGCTTACAGATGTACATTCTGCACAGACATCTACACAGGTATGCAGGGGCGTAGCTAAAGGCTCATGGGCCCTGGTGCAAGTGTTCAGCTTGGGCCCCCCTTCCCTCAGTGCTTTGTGGACAGGGAAGCACATATCCTTCCTGCTGCATGAGGCAAAAATTGAAACAGCACCCCCCATGCCAAATTTTTGACCTAACCCCTTCCCTCCAGCCAGAAGTGTAACTTGACCAGCATGCACTTTTTATAATACTGATATCTTCTTACATAGCACAAGGGTCTTTAGGCCCCCTCAGGCTCCTGGGCCCGGTAGCAACTGCTACCTCTGCACCCCCTATAGCTACACACCTGCAGGTATGTCTGTTCTCGTAACAAACGTGCTACCCCTGGTACAGGATGAGCTTCTCTGCTGCTATGGGTATTCAGCTTGGATGACCCTTGCCAGGCCCTGAGGTGGGGCTAATATGCGATCACCACTCATCTCTACTTGCTAGCTAAATACCATGCAGTTGAGACTGTCTCTCCTTCTCCCAGCATCTTCAGCATTTTCCAGCACTCTCTCTTGGTTGTCTTATGACATCTGACCACAAGTTTCTTTCAGACACATGCTTTTAATTTTTTTTCATTCAGTTATGAAATTTCTCTTGATGTTTAATCCAATTTCTGTTCCCTATATTTATTCAACATTTTAATCAGCTTTAAAGAACATCCCAAGTAGAGATGAGCGAATCTTCAAAGATTCGCTTCGCCGAATGTTCGTCGAATTTATGAAAAGATATTCGGTCGAAGCTGCATAAAAATTATTCATTATTCTGGTCGTGTTCTGCGAACATTCACACACTAATAACGAACATAGCGTTGTTAAAGGTACGCTACTTAACTGATTACGTACGAAAGAGCGTACAAAGTGCGTACGAATCATTAGCGTATTATTGTTTAGCGATTGCGTAATATGCAGGTACGCACAACGCTAGGCCGTGGCGCGCACTCCTCAGAGGCAGAGCGAAGTTTTCATAATGGCATCCACTCCACTACCTCATCCACTTTCTCCTGTACAACAATTTTGCGCCTTGGTGGGTTAGCCTGGTGGAACAGTGGCCAACTACCATGAATTCCTGCGGCTACATGTCCTTTGCCACTGCTGGCCTGTGCCACCTTCTGCTTCTTTTTTTGGCTCGAGGTCTGGCTGGAAGTGGAACCGCTCTGCTTTTCCATGCCAGACATTTTCACTTGACTGTGACCCTGCAGGTCTTTGTCTCTCTCCCTGTCTCTCTCTGCCTAATTAATATTACTAGCCCTGCACTGGCCCTTCACTAGCCCTGATATGTGTATTATGGATGTCCAGAACAACACCACAATTTACAGAAAACAGTTCTCTGTCTTTCACAAGCTTCTGCTTGTCTCAGCAGTCGCAGCACAACTGATGTCACTGGTTTATCGAGCCTATGGGCCAAATCAGAGCAAGCCCTTCCCTCTAGGTCAGGTGACCAGGTTCTTCCTGGGCTTTTTGCCGCTCTAACCCATCCACCGCCAACATTTCTGCACAAATAACGAACATACAGTAAAAGTTCGCTAATTAACTGAATTCATACGTATCAGCGTATTTAGTAAGGGGTATTTAGGCCACTCAAGTCTTTGGTGGGATTGTCACGGTGTTCCTACCTTGTAAGACGAACAGGCCCCAGGCGGTGGCTCCGGCTGCAATAAATTTACTAGTAGTAGTAATTGAGGGTCGTCAGGTGGGAATGATGTGCAGACTTGTATGAACGGTCCAACGTAGTTTTATTAACTGAACTTTGAAAGCAGATGACTCAGTTCATCCTTCAGCTTGGTGTCCAGCAAGTGCAGCTATTGCTTATACTTGGCAGATGCTTGGAAATTCAGGTTTCAGGCTTCCTGTTCTAAGCTGAGGTTACCTCCTAAGTCTGGCTTCCCTTGAGAGTATTGTTGTGCCTTATTGCAGGCTATATTACTCAATCATTAGGGTACAGCAGAGCTGAAGGTGCTCCACTGTCCTGCACATGTCCTCCCTGATCAGGGTACAGGGGACAACTCCCTAACTAAACTGTCATTTCCTCCTCACTGCAGGAAGTTGGAAGAGCTTAACTTCTCTCCAGCAGAGGGGGTCAGAATGGACTAAGGACCGTACCATTCTGGTAAAACTACACCTGAATCTGCCATAGTATTGACTGACACGTGCTGGTACACCAGGTACATTACATGGGAAACAGTTGCATAACATTGAATATAATACATATTAATGCTGGTGATGACATCAATGCACAGAATTACATTTCTAGAGTAGCACACAGATAGAAGCTGGTTACGCAGAGTTGTAACACTACTCTGGGGTGTTACATATCTAGACCAGCAGGCTGCAGCAGTCGACTGGCAGAAAGGATGTAGCATGCTTTAGAGAAATGACTGCACATAACAGTTTGAGAGCAGGGAAAGAAGGTGTCTCCATCTCAGAAATGTACTAGAGGAAGTTGTGCATTAGCACCAAGAGCAGTGTGCATTACCACCTGGAGGAATGTCAAGGAAAATAACAAAACTGATAAGTGGTCCTTGGGAGCCTAAATACAGCAAGAGGTCATCAGTTATAAAATCCTGGTAACCCCTTTTAAAGTGTAGCTACCATTCTATTTTTATTTGTGTAATGTGTAGGGACAGTGATGTTGACCATTTTTGTAATATACTTTAATTACATTTCTATTAAAAAATAGCTCTAAAATGGCCCATTTTGAGCCTTAGCAACGCTCCTCTGTCTTCTGTTTACATAATATAGTCAGTGGTGAGCAAGTCTCCACAGTTATGTAAACAGAAGACAGAGGAGCGTTGCTAAGGCTCAAAATGGGCCATTTCAGAGCTATTTTCTAATAGAAATAATTTTTCAGGATTTCAGTAATTAAAATATATTAAAAAATGGTCAACATCACTGTCCTTATACATTACACAAATAAAAATAGAATGGCATTTACACTTTAAGGTAGTCATAACACTTTGGAAGTAATTTTCGTCCTGTAGATGCAGTTTCATTTGCATTTCTAGAATTTAGTAAATCTTGTGACCACTGTGGTTTTTACTTCATTTGTTGCCATTTAATGTGAGAAGAATCTTTGGGATATATTTTAACAAGCTGAAAACTAGGGATGAGCGAACCGAACCGTAACGAACCAGATTCGTTACGAACCAGACTCGTCCCCGAACCGAACTTTCGTAAAGTTCGTATGAATCAGGTTCGTAAATAAATAAAGTTTACTTTTTCCACAGAATAGACCAGGATACAAGGGATTATTTATTACTCCTACAATCCCTTGTATCCTGGTGTGACCCTCGTGTCAAACCACCCTTTTGGGAGGAGAATGGCCGAGATGGGTTATTATTTTCGTTCGTCCGAACGTTCGTTCGGACGAGCGAACAGAACCGTAACGAACCAGATTCGTTTAAGAACTTTTAAGACGAATCTGGTTAAAATAAAAACGGCACATCAAAACTGTACCGTTTTCACAGAATAGACCAGGATACAAGGGATTATTACACATAAAATCCCTTGTATCCTGTTTTCGTGCGTACATACGTACGAATATTACGCTAAAGATTTGTACGCTAATGCGTACGTATTCCGTCAAGTAGCGTACTTTTAACAACGCTACACTGTATGTTCGTCACTGGAGTAGGAATGTTCGCAGACGCAGTGTATTTGTACGCTAATGCGTACATATTCAGTTAAGTAGCGTACCTTTGACAACGCTACACTGTATGTTCGTTATTATGAATGTTCGCATTAGCGTACGCATTAGTTTAAATTCTTAAATATGCGTATATTTTGCGTCGCCGTTGTACAAGTCACTTTAATTTTTTCTACTTTTTTCATTTAATAGCAACTGCAAGTAAACGAAACTATACCCTACCAGACTACCATTATTGTTGCAGCAATTATTCAGCCGTTATAGCAAGTTTCGTTTTAGGTTCGGTTCGTATGAATCCGAACTTCAAGAAAATTCGCCGAACCGAACCGAACTTTTCAAAAGTTCGCTCATCCCTACTGAAAACCTTACACCTCTGTGCTCTAAACCGTTTCAATTAAATGGATTACCCGATCAATGAGTTTGTAAATACAGTACTTAGTACCATTGAGACAAACAAATATTTAAGCGTACGCCTGGGTGCAGTTAAAACCAGCCGTTGATTCCCTAATGTGTTTTTATCTATTGGAAATAGCTGCATGACCCAACTACAACCAATACATGCTTTTAAATATGTGCAAATTTTAACTCTTTAACTCAATTGTCAGTCCTCATTAAATTGCTATTCCCATGCTGTCATGTATGCGGTGTTGTGTCCTTTTCCATGCATGACTCATGTTTAATTCCTGTACTATTATAGTGATCAATATAGATTGCTAAATTTTGGTTATTTGTTGGCTATACAGACTCATTTTTCTTTTAGGAGATGTGTGCTCCTCTCCCCAGTAGTGCCTCTTAAAATGAAATATTAATTAGCTATCTTCACTGTTAAGACCAAGAGGAAGTGCAGGTTAGTGCAAAATGGCTGTTGCCTTCTTGTGTGCACCTCATGTCCTGCTACCTCAGCTGCATTCTTAAAAGACAGAATAAAGAAGATGGTTTTTAAATGGTGACTGCCATATTTTCTGTTTACCTTTTTGGATGTTCTTCAATGATTTTTTTCTGTATCATTGAGCACCACCACTAGTTCATGCAAGGACTCATGTGTCTATGTGTATCATCATTGTCCATGTAGTGCTCAGTGCAGCAGCAGTGCCTACTTTTCGTGAGTGTTTTCTTTACTGTTATGTAGTCCATGAAGATCAGCCATCTTTCTCAGAAACCTGTATTTGACTTTTAAGCAACTGGCTACAAAGAAGCTCTTCCCTGCTGGTCAGGAATCAGAAACACTAAGCCCAAACACTGCCAAATCTAGTATGTCAGATATCGGGATGAAGCACCTGTGATCTGTGTAGGATTTCTTCAGATAGGTAAACACTGTGGACCTTTTTGATTTTAGCAAAGACGCAAAGAGGTATTACAGGAAACCTGTCATCATGAAAATGCAAAATAATCTACAGACATCATGTTATAGAGCAGGAAGAGCTGAGCAGCTTGATTTCTGACGTAGATTCCAGTACAAAGCATATATTTGCCACAATTAGAGATGAGCGAATCATTCAAAAAATTATTCGCTGAACATTCGCCGAAGTTTTCCTAAGATTCGTATATATTCGACGAATAGATTCGTTGTATTTGCGTACAAAATATACGTTATGTGCTATTAGCGAACATTCGCGCACTAATAATGAATGTTCATTTAAAAAATGTACGCAACTTCTTAGAAGATGTACGCAAATAGCGTACGAATACTCAGCGTACTATTGTCTACGCGATTACATAATACGCAGGCACGCACGATGAGAGGCTGTGGCGTGCACTCCTCAGAGGCAGAGCGAATATTCGAAAAAGGCATCCAGGCGATCCTCATCATTTAGCTCTGAAGAGCTGAAATTCCTGATCCGGGTAATGGACAGAGAGGATTACGATGGCACACACCGCCATCCAAACCAGCATAAGAAGGAGGTGATCCAAGGCCTGCGCCATCGTTTCCACACCGTGTGGACCCCAGGCCAGATCCAGCAGAAATGGTCCGATCTGAAATTCAAATGCCCAGAGCGGCTTAATTAGATCCGCGCAGAGACATGGCAGGGTGAGTAACAAAATATTTGATAAGTAAAAACATGTAAAAAAAAAAAGTGTACTGTATTGTATATATACCAGCAGTCACTGCGAATAATGAAAAAAAAGTATAGAAGGACAATGTGGTCGTGCGTAGTGCGCTGCAGTAATTTTGTTTCATGCTAGGCAGCGCCTCTAACTCTCGACCCAAACAACTTAAGTGAAGGTATTCTAGTCATTATTGTTAATGGTGCTGGCCGTTGTCCCTTTTGTGTCATGCAAATGCACTAGTTCGAAAGAAAGTACCCTTATATGCCCCTTCATAGTTAGCGCTTCCTCCTCCTACACACAGACTCAGACGTGCCCATGCTGCAGCTACTGTCAGTGGGCAATATCCAAAGTATTCCTACCACACCGTGTTAACGATATAAAGAAAGTTATTGGGACGATAAAGTTATCTATTGCCATAAATACCTTTTTAAAAGAAAAAAATATGATATGGCCCCCCTCTCACACCCATAATATCTTATAGTAGTATGTGTTAGTATTAAAAAGAGTTATCATCTAACAATTGTGTACATTTTTATGTTGCAGAGCACCGTCAACGGCTGTGTCACCACCGTCGAGGCAAGACAGCCCCTGAAGTACCTGCAGCCTCTAGTAAGTGTAAGACATATTTAATTTATTTTTCATCCAAGCTACATGGGAGTGTAGCTGCAGTAAGAGCACTAGTGGTTAGGAACGGGATCCTCCAGCCCCAAACTATTCCCATGTAGCTACAACTGTTCATTAGAGTTGAATGTAAGGCTACTTCTACACTAGCGGCAGCCCAGATCGAGCGGGTGAAGGGTCCCTTCGGATCCTTGCTGCCGCAGGTACACGTGTGGGGCCGGAACCGCGCTCCGGCCCAAATTCACTGTAATGGGGGTGGACCGCGAATCTGGCCGCAGCACGTTAACCCCTGCTGAGAGGCAGCCGGAGCGAAAATACAACATGCAACTGTTGTGTTTTCGCTCCGGCTGCCTCTCAGCAGGGGTTAACATGCTGTGGCCAGATTTGAGGCCCGCCCCCATTACAGGCAGCTAGTGTAGAAGTAGCCTTAGGCCATTATTTCATGATTTTTGACAGCTGCTATACCATAGAGGAACCGCTCTCACCATCCTCCACCCCAGCGAGAGAGGACCCCACCTGCCCCTCCAACACCACCAGCCCAGCTACCAGAGGTAGAAGGTAGGTAAAAAAACAGTGTAATGGGTGGACCTTCTGTCTTCAAAATATGAGCTAAATGTATGTTTTATCTTTGGTAGCTCCAACCGACAGGGAGCAGTTTTCCCCTGGACCATGGGAAGACCACGCCGTATGGGTGTCCAGTAAGTACTACAAAAAGCTCAGTCAGTACAGAATACATGTCACAGAATAAGTCGCTCCAGTACCAGTTTATATTTTTTTTGTGGGACAACCACTGTAACTCGATCATACAAACTAAGTACATAACTGTTTCCACCCCTACAGACATCCCCACTGACTTCGAAGTGGAGGCTGGATTACGGCACCTTGGCTCCAGGCTCCACGCTGCGTCCCGGCTCATTCGTGGCCTGCAGCTGGAGCTGCAGGACATGATGGCCCGACCTTCAGCAAAGGCCGGCGTAATCTTATTTTTTTGTTCCTTTCTTTTGTTTATTATATTATTTATTAACACGTTGCCGACCTAGGACGAGAATGCTCGTCCTAATATGGCGTTACTTAACGCCCTAGGACGAGCATTCTCGTCCTAGGGTTAACGTGCCGCTGGCTGCCCGCTGCCGCAATCTACAGCAGGGGCCCGGCTGATACTAACAGCCGGGCCTCTGCTGTATCCGCCAGCACCGGTGATTACACCGATGCCGGCGGATTAACCCCTTGTATGCCGCGGTCACGCTGACCGCGGCATACAAGGTAATTGCGGCAGTTTTTAAAGCCATCGGGTCCCCGTGAGGCGGTGGGGGGGGGCCCGATGGCTGAGATGGAAGCCCCGATGCCTTGCCCAGAGGCATCGGGACTCCCATCTACGGAAGCCCAGGAGACCCAGCCACAGCGCTGGGTCTCCTAGGCAACGGTCAGCGTCTCACAGTGTGAGACGCTGACAGTTGAATGCAGCACAATACAGATGTATTGTGCTGCATTCAATCAGGGATCAGACCCTGAAATGTTAAAGTCCCTTACTGGGACATAAGTGGAATGTAAAAAAAAAGTTAAATAAAAGTGTTTTAACAAAAAAAAATAATAATAAAGTTTCAAAAAAAAAAAAAAAAGCCCATTCCCCATAAAGAAACACATAAAAATAGAAAAAAAAATAAAAAATATACATATTAGGTATCGCCACGTCCGTAAAAACCTGCTTTATTAAAATATCACATGATCCAGCCCGCCCGGTCAACACCGTAAAAAATAAAAAATAAAAACTGTCTAAAAAAAGTGATTTTTGGTCACATTTCATCACAAAAAATGTAATACCATGCGATCAAAAAAGTGTATGCCCCCAAAAATAGTACCAATCTAACCGTCATCTCATCCCGCAAAAAATGAGCTCCTACCCGAGACAATCGCCCAAAAAATAAAAAAACTACAGCTCTCTGACTATGGTGACCCTAAAACATGATTTTTCTTTGTTTCAAAAATGGTATTATTGTATAAAACTTAAAAAATAAAAATAAGTATACATGTTAGGTATCGCCACGTCCGTAAAAACCTGCTCTACAAAAATATAGCATGATCTCTCCCCTCAGGTGAACACTGTAAAAAATCAAAAATAAAAACTGTCTAAAAAAAGCCATTTTTTGTCACATTTCATCACAAAAATTGTAATACCAAGCAATCAAAAAAGCGTATGCCCCCCAAAATAGTGCCAATCTAATCGTCATCTCATTCCGCAAAAAATGAGCCCCTACCTGAGACAATCTCCAAAAAAATAAAAAAACTACAGCTCTCTGACTATGGAGACACTGAAACATGATTTTTTTTGTTTCAAAAAGGATATTATTGTGTAAAACTTAAATAAATAAAAATAAGTATACATGTTAGGTATCGCCACGTCCGTAAAAACCTGCTCTACAAAAATATAGCATGATCTCTCCCCTCAGGTGAACACTGTAAAAAATAAAAAATAAAAACTGTCTAAAAAAAGCCATTTTTTGTCACATTTCATCATAAAAAATGTAATACCAAGCGATCAAAAAAGCGTATGCCCCCAAAAATAGTACCAATCTAATCGTTATCGCATCCCGCAAAAAATTAGCCCCTACCTGAGACAATCGCCCAAAAAATAAAAAAACTACAGCTCTATGACTATGGAGACACTAAAATGTGATTTTTTTTTTTGTGCTTCAAATATATTGTGTAAAACTTAAATAAATAAAAAAAAGTATACATATTAGATATTGCCGCGTCCGTAACGACCTGCTCTATAAAAATATCACACGATATAACCTGTGAGATGAATGTTGTAAATAACAAAAAATAAAAACAATGCCAAAACTGCTAGTTTTTGTTACCTTGCCTCACAAAAAGTGTAATATAGAGCTACCAAAAATCATATGTACCCTAAAATAGCACTAACAAAACTGCCAACTTATCTCATAGTTTCCAAAATGGGGTCAGTTTTTTGGAGTTTCCTACTCTAGGGGTGCATCAAATGTGACATGGCAACTTTTTCCAGTGAAATCTGCCCTGGCGTTCCTTTCCTTCTGCACCCTGCCGTGTGCCTGTACAGCAGTTTACGATGACAAATGGGGCATTTCTGTAAACTAAAGAATCAGGGTAATAATTACTGAGTTTTGTTTGGCAGTTAACCCTTGCTTTATTCTCAGAATAAAATTATTCATATGGAAAATCTGTCAAAAAAGTGAAATTCGGAAATTTTGGCTACATTTTCCTTTAATTCTTGTGGAACACCTAAAGGGTTAAAAACGTTTGTAAAATCAGTTTTGAATACCTTGAGGGGTGTAGTTTCTAAAATGGGGTCATTTTTGGGTGGTTTCTATGATGGAAGCCTCACAAAGTGACTTCAAACCTGAACTGGTCCTTAAAAAGTGGGTTTTGGAAATTTTGTGAAAAATTTCAAGATTTGCTTCTAAATTTCTAAGCCTTCTAACGTCCCAAAAAAATAAAATGTAATTTTCAAAGTGATCCAAACCTGAAGTAGACACCTGGGGAATGTAAAGTCATAACTATTTTTGGAGGCATTACTATGTATTTTAAAAGTAGAGAAATTGACATTTGAAAATTTGGAAATTTTTCTAAATTTTTGGTAAATTTGGTATTTTTTTTATAAATAAGAATGAAATATTTTGACTCAAATTTACCACTGTCATGAAGTACAATATGTGACGAGAAAACAATCTCAGAATGGCCTGGATAAGTAAAAGCGTTCTAAAGTTATCACCACATAAAGTGAGACATGTCAGATTTGCTAAAAATGGCCTGGTCCTTAAGGTGAAAAATGGCTGGGTCCTTAAGGGGTTAAAAAGAAGTTTATATTTATTACTAAAATATTCTTGAAAAACCTGTGTTTTGAGTGTTTTGTTAAACCTTTAACACCTTCCTGATCCTGACATAGTGTGAAGTTTTTTCCCACGGCCATTTTCCCATATTAATGAACACAGCGGTGTCTGCCGGCCGAAGTATTACTACATTACACACACTCCTGTTCACTGATCACAATCGACAGATAGAAAAATAAAAAAGGCTTGGCTTGTTTGGGCAACAAGCCTGTACATTCTACCTTAACATAGGCAGTGAAAATTATATATGAGCTTTTTATGGCTGCCCCGGCCAGTAGTAGTAGGAGATGGGGTATATCAGCATAGAGTGATTGGTAAAAAACAGACTGCAGTGGTGTATAAACATGTCCGCTAATATAACTTGTATGGGAGGCAGAGGCAGTGTAAAAAAAATTTTTTTAAATATATATAACACATATAAATATTTTTTTTTTTGGAGGGGGGGAATAAAGGCTGAGGCTCAAAAACAAACTTAACAATACTAAATAGAACTATTAGTAACGTTAACTAACAACAGCTACTATCCTACTTAGCGTAGAAAACGGAGGCGGAGGTAGACAACAGTGTTTGGTTTTGAAATAGGGTTTTGGAGAGTTCGGGTTCGCACAGCCCATTACATGACAAGACATTTGGCTGTAAAATTATGGCCCAGCTGACAACAACAGTGGGAAGACACTCAGACTTAACACTGTCTGGTGACAGATTTGTCCTTTTGGGTGTCACCACCCCCCCAGCGGCACTAGAAACCCTCTCTGACATGACACTTGAGGCTGGGGAGGAAAGAAGCCCTAGTGCATAGTGGGACAGTTTCGGCCACTGTTGTAATCTGCCTGCCCAGAAGTCCAGGGGGTCTGAGAAGAGGCTTTGTGAGCTAGACTGCAGGTACGCCTGAACCTGCTCATTGAGGCGGGTGATCTGGGCCTGCTCACTTGGCTGTAGCTGTTGGGAGCCTGCAGAGAAAAATTCCTGCATCATACTAATTAGGCTTAACTGGCTGCTGCTGGTTGTGGCAGAAGGTGGATTACTCAGCCGGACCTCCTTCTCAGACATGCTGGCAGCAGGCTGGGGCTGGCTAAAAGCTGTGGCCAGGTTACTACATAGCTTCTCCCACAATGATACTAATTTTTCTTCCCTTTCCTGGGGAGGAAAACAATCCCCCATGTTGGATGATACCGCTGGTCCAGAAGCATCGCCAGCCAGTATTCGTCAGTCTGCCTTATGTTTAGGATACGCCTGTCAGTGCATAAGCATGTGAGCATACAGCTCGCCATCCTGCCCAGCGTGCCTGAGAGGCCACTTCTTTCCATCTCAGCTTCTCTCTGAGAAACTGCTGTGTCCCTGAAAGTCTCATCATCCTCATCCTTCAGCTGTGTCTCCTCCTCCTCCTCCTCCTCCTGGTCATCATCACCCTCATTAAAATCCTCCTCCTCTTCCCCCTCCTCTAACTGAAGATCCTCATCCTCCTCCTGCTCCACAAGGGAACTTTGGCGTTGGGGCTCCCCTACAGTGACAGCATGGCGGGTAGACAAATGGCCAGGATTTCCTTCTCCCATTGCCCCCTGCTGCATGAGCGTGAGTGTCTTTTCCAGCACAAATATTATTGAAATTATGTCGTTCACACTGCAGCTGTCCCGGCTGACCAATTTGGTGGCTTCTTCTAAGGGTCTTAGAACAGTGCAGGCATTTCGGACCAGCCTCCACTGCCAGAAATCAAAGCCGCACCTGCTCCCTATGCTGGAATATTCTGGCTGCTGCTGGACAAAATCGTCCACTGCTCACCGCTGCTCTAGGAGTCGCTGCAACATATGAAGAGTGGAATTCCACCTGGTCGCCACGTCACTTATTAAGCGGTGTGGTGGAAGACCGTTTTGACGCTGCAGTTCCACCAGAGTGTGGCGAGATACATATGAATGGCTGAAATGAGTGCAAAGCTTCCGCGACTTTGCCAGCACTGTGCGCAGGCCAGTGAATGTTTTTAGAAATCTTTGCACCACTAGATTTAGCACATGTGCCATACAGGGAGCATGCGAGAATTGACCCAGGTTCAGCGCTGCCACTATATTTGTCCCATTGTCACTCACTACCTTGCCCACTTCCAGCTGATGTGGAGTCAGCCAGTGCGCTATTTGCTGCTTCATGTAATGCAGCAAGCGCTGGCCTGTGTGGCTGCTACTGCCAAGACAGACTTAGTCTAACACTGCATGGCAGCGTTTCACCTGACACATGTGATACGAAGGACCGCGGGTAACTCGCTGCCCTGACGCTCCAGCAGGCGGACTGCCCGTGGAGGTTGAAGCGGATAGTTGTTGGGTGCTCTGCTGCAATCCTGGCTGGAAAGCATGTGGAGGTGCCAACAGCAATTGACTGGGTTGCTGGGGTGTTCCTGCCTCGCTGCCACTAAATACATTCAGCCAGTGGGCAGTAAAGGACATGTATTGCCCCTGGCCGTAAGCACTGCTCCAGGTGTCCACAGTGACGTGCACCGTGCTGCAGAGAGACAGCTGCAGGGAGTGTCCAATATTGTCAGCCACAAGGGAGTAAAGGGCGAGGATAGCTTTGTTGGAGAAGTAATGCCGGCTATGGACCTGCCAGTGTGGCTGAGAGCAAGCCATTAGCTCCCTAAAAGCTGGACAGTCAACTAGCTGGTAAGGCAGAGACTGCACAGCCAGCAACTTTGTCAGGTGACCATTCAGTTTGTGCACTGTCGGATTACTTGTGGCGTAAAACTGCTTCCTGGCCATGCACTCGGCAATGGACGGCTGCTGAATGAGAGGAGGTGGAGAAATGCACGCACTGGCGGACGATGAGGTGGATGTACTAGTTACACACCGGGATGCGGGCTAAGCTATGGCCCTGGATGCGGCCTGCCTGACAGAAGGGACCCTGGGAGAAGTAACTAGCTCTTTAGTATTAATGAGCTGCTCTAAATTGCCAGCATGACACCG
This sequence comes from Rhinella marina, assembly GCA_900303285.1. Classification (NCBI taxonomy): domain Eukaryota; kingdom Metazoa; phylum Chordata; class Amphibia; order Anura; family Bufonidae; genus Rhinella; species Rhinella marina. Next base: position 95,669 of record ONZH01029325.1, read on the forward strand.
CTTCAAATGGTTCCACAGAGCAGTGGTCCCAACATTTGTGGCTTTCCCACGGCTCAATTTCTGTTTACACAAATTACACGTGGCCATACTGCTATCCCCCGGCAGAGTGGTAAAATACTTCCACACACCCGACATGCGCCCTCCACAGCTGGCCCAGCTTGTCGCCCTTGCACGCTTACACCCTGGTGCCTGCCCACTATATTTGGGGTCTCGATAGTTCCCAGGGAAGCACTAGCCCTGGGCCTAACTCGCCTCTGCCCTCTGTTGCTGCCACTACTAGTACCACCCTCCTCCTCTGAGCTCAAATCCTCCTCACCAGCCCGATCCGCTTTCCAGGTCCTCCGGTCTAACACATCAGATTCATCATCAGACTCCTCCACAACACATTTTTTGGGAATGCAAATTAGGCTGTTCCCCACAAAACTCTAAGAAATCTTCAGGAAGGCTGTCCTCTATAACCGCCGGATTATAAGGTGGGCTTCGGTGGATTTTTTTTTTAGAAATTGCAGAAGGGACCCCACTAGGAGGGAGCACTGAAGCCCGAGAGGTGGCAGAAAATGAAGGGGTTTGCTTGAGTGGAATGGTGGAGCAGGACGAGTCTGACCCCTGGCTACATATGGATACTGTATCAGCAGATGACAGCAGATCATCCGGCTGAGACTGAGATGAGCGTGCCATCCACTCCACTACCTCATCTACTTTCTCCTCCACTACAATTTTGCGCCTCGGTGGGTTAGCCTGGTGGAACAACGGCCAAGTATTGCAAATACTACTAGTAGATGCTCCAGCTACAGGTCTTTTGGCACTGCTGCCCTGTGCCACCTTCTTTTTTTTAAAGCTCAAAGTCTGGCTGGAACTGGACCCCTTTTGCTTATCCATTCCAGACATTTTTCAATTACTCTGTTGCCCTGCAGCTGGTCTTTGTCCCTGTATCTCACTGTCTCTCCCTGTCTCTCTCTCCCTGCTTGATTAAATACTAACCCTGAACTGGCCCTGCACTTGCCCTGCAGTATCCCTGATATCTGTAATATGGATTCCCAGAGCAATTACACCCCAATTTTCACAAAACAGGTCTCAGAGTCTCAGAACTTTACACACAGTGCTTCTGCTCGTCTCAGCAGTCGCAGCAGAAGTGATGCGTCACTGGCTTACCGAGCCTGAGCCAATCAGAGCAAGCCCTGCCCATTAGGTCAGGTGACCGCTTTCTTCCCGGGCTTTTGCGCACGATAAACGAACTAACAGTAAAAGTTCGCTAATGAATTGAAATCGTACGAATGAACAGCGTATACAGAAACTTATACGTAGCAATAGCGTATAATTTATAGGACAAACTACGTAGCGAATGTGTACGAAGCAAATCACCTAATATTCG
>ONZH01029326.1:0-40128 GCA_900303285.1 Rhinella marina
TCTGGGGCGCTGTGCTTCCTGTCGCCCAAGCTGATGAGCTTTAGCACCGCCTGCTGACGTCTCCCCGCGCCAGTGCTGCAACGCTTCCAGCTAGCGGCTGAGGGAGATGTTAAGGCACAGGAGGAGGAGGAGGAGGAGGAGGAGGGGGGTTTATCAGAACCCATGCTGGCAATCTGGGTGGGGGTGGTAGGTAGGCCGTCTCTGTTTGCGACCCCGTCCCCGCTTCCACTACATTCCACCCAGTGTGCCGTCAAAGAGATGTAGCGTCCCTGGCCGCAAGCGCTTGTCCACGAGTCGGTGGTCAAGTGGACCTTTGCGCTGACTGCGTACCTCAGGGCCCGCCTGATGTTACGCGACACGTGCTGGTGCAGGGCGGGACGGCACTCCGGGAAAAGTAGTGGCGGCTGGGGACGGAATAGCGAGGTGCGGCAGCCGCCATCAGGGTCGCGGAAGGCCTGCGTCTCCACAAGCCTAAACGGCAACATCTCCAGGGCCAGCAGTTTGGAGATGTGGCAGTTTAGGCTTGGGCTTGGGGGTGACTCGAGGCGTACTTCCGCCAGCGGTCGAACGCCTGCGAGATGGACAGTTGATGGGACGAGGAGTGTGAGGGTGCAGGCGAAGAGGCGGGGGAAGGGAGGCTGAAGGAGAAGGCCCCAAAGTAGCCGAGGCAGAGGCAGATGTGGAGGTGTCCTGGCTGGAGGTCTGGACCGCAGTGGCAGCACACAACAAAGGGGAAGAGGCAGTGGCAGCAGGACCGGGTGCAGTTTGTATTGCGTTTGCTCTCTCCCACTCAGCCCAGTGCTTGACTTCCAAGTGACGCCGCATGCCTGAGGTGGTCAGATTGCTCTTCTCAGAGCCCCTACTCAGTTTTGAGTGGCAGAGTGTGCAAACCGCGCTCAGTTTGTCATCCGCACAAACATTAAAAATCTCCACACCACAGAAGTACGAGGCCTCGATGGGGGAGCTTCGCGCGACTGCCCGCTGCCGGGAACAGCTTCGGCCGTGCTGGCTGTGGCCTCACTACTCTGTCTGGACTGTCCTCTGCCTCTGGACATCCCTCTGCCTGTGGACATCCCTCTGCCTGTGGACATCCCTCTGCCTCTGGACATCCCTCTGCCTCTGGACATCCTCTGCCTGTGGACATCCCTCTGCCTGTGGACATCCCTCTGCCTCTTGCTGCCTTTTTCGGTGCTGCGCAAGACCACCACCTCTCCACTGCTTTCCCCGCTGGACATCACCCCTGGCCAAGTGGGGTCGGTCATTTCGTCATCCACCACCTCCTCTTCCTCACTCTGCTCCTCCTCCTGCCCACTGGACATTCCAACAGCCTCCCTTGATGGCAACTGCGGCTCATTCATCATCATCGCTCATGATAACAGATGCTGGTTCAGGGTCCACATCAGCAGGAGATGGCGAAAAACTCAAGTGTTTGGGCATCACTACAAACAAATTCCTCTGCTAGCTCCTGGGATTCTTCCGGCACATCTGAAAAAGGACCCGAAAAGAGCTCCTGGGAGGGGTCAAGGGTGGGATGACTCTGTTGGCCAGGTGTGGAGGAAGGAGGGTCAGAGTGAGACTGTGTGGATGACTGGCTGGTGGACAACTGTGTGGAAGCGCTATCGGCTATCCATTGCACCACCTGTTCAACCTGCTCAGGCCTCAACAGCGGTGTAACTCGCCCCTGCTTAACTGTCCCATAAAGGCAGGGATTCTGGATAAGTGGGATCCTGGCTGACCCTCACCAGCACGCATTGTATCCCCACTGGCTTCAACAAGGCCACCAACAGCATTTCCGCGCCCCCGTCCTCGTCCACGTCCGATTCCGCTAGCCCCCCTCCGCATTTTATATTTTTTTTGGTTGCAAATACAATATTTGGGTATATAATTAGGTATGTGAAAAAATTTAGCAAGAGAACGCACAGTACAGTGGCCTATTAAAAGGCCTAGATATTGTATATTTCAAGGTACACAGCCGTGTAGTAACTGAACAGACGGTGGGTAATTTACAACCAGGTATGTGAAATAATTTAGCAAGAGAACGCACAGTACAGTAGCCTATTAAAAGGCCTAGATATTGTATATTTCAAGGTACACAGCCGTGTAGTAACTGAACAGACGGTGGGTATTTACACCAGGTATGTGAAATAATTTAGCAAGAGAACGCACAGTACAGTGGCCAATTAAAAGGCCTAGATATTGTATATTTCAAGGTACACAGCCGTGTACTAACTGAACAGACGGTGGGTATTTACACCAGGTATGTGAAATAATTTAGCAAGAGAACGCACAGTACAGTGGCCAATTAAAAGGCCTAGATATTGTATATTTCAAGGTACACAGCCGTGTAGTAACTGAACAGACGGTGGGTATTTACACCAGGTATGTGAAAAAATTTAGCAAGAGAACGCACAGTACAGTGGCCTATTAAAAGGCCTAGATATTGTATATTTCAAGGTACACAGCCGTGTAGTAACTGAACAGACGGTGGGTATTTACACCAGGTATGTGAAATAATTTAGCAAGAGAACGCACAGTACAGTAGCCTATTAAAAGGCCTAGATATTGTATATTTCAAGGTACACAGCCGTGTAGTAACTGAAACAGACGGTGGGTATTTACACCAGGTATGTGAAATAATTTAGCAAGAGAACGCACAGTACAGTGGCCAATTAAAAGGCCTAGATATTGTATATTTCAAGGTACACAGCCGTGTAGTAACTGAACAGACGGTGGGTATTTACACCAGGTATGTGAAAAATTTAGCAAGAGAACGCACAGTACAGTGGCCTATTAAAAGGCCTAGATATTGTATATTTCAAGGTTACACAGCCGTGTAGTAACTGAACAGACGGTGGGTATTTACACCAGGTATGTGAAATAATTTAGCAAGAGAACGCACAGTACAGTGGCCTATTAAAAGGCCTAGATATTGTATATTTCAAGGTACACAGCCGTGTAGTAACTGAACAGACGGTGGGTATTTACACCAGGTATGTGAAATAATTTAGCAAGAGAACGCACAGTACAGTGGCCTATTAAAAGGCCTAGATATTGTATATTTCAAGGTACACAGCCGTGTAGTAACTGAACAGACGGTGGGTATTTACACCAGGTATGTGAAATAATTTAGCAAGAGAACGCACAGTACAGTGGCCTATTAAAAGGCCTAGATATTGTATATTTCAAGGTACACAACCGTGTAGTAACTGAACAGACGGTGGGTATTACACCAGGTATGTGAAATAATTTAGCAAGAGAACGCACAGTACAGTGGCCTATTAAAAGGCCTAGATATTGTATATTTCAAGGTTACACAGCCGTGTAGTAACTGAACAGACGGTGGGTATTTACACCAGGTATGTGAAATAATTTAGCAAGAGAACGCACAGTACAGTGGCCTATTAAAAGGCCTAGATATTGTATATTTCAAGGTACACAGCCGTGTACTAACTGAACAGACGGTGGGTATTTACACCAGGTATGTGAAATAATTTAGCAAGAGAACGCACAGTACAGTGGCCTATTAAAAGGCCTAGATATTGTATATTTCAAGGTACACAGCCGTGTAGTAAACTGAACAGACGGTGGGTATTTACACCAGGTATGTGAAATAATTTAGCAAGAGAACGCACAGTACAGTGGCCTATTAAAAGGCCTAGATATTGTATATTTCAAGGTACACAGCCGTGTACTAACTGAACAGACGGTGGGTATTTACACCAGGTATGTGAAATAATTAGCAAGAGAACGCACAGTACAGTGGCCAATTAAATGGCCTAGATATTGTATATTTCAAGGTACACAGCCGTGTACTAACTGAACAGACGGTGGGTATTTACACCTGGTTTACAAAAAGGGTATTGCAGGCACACAGAACCCAGAACACTAGAGCCAAATAAACTGTATTTAAAAAAATAAAATAAAATTCACAGCCGTATACTGCCAGATCAGATGGTGCATATACACACTAGTTATATAACAGGGTTTTTCAGCCAAAAAGAACGCTGAACAGTAGTGCCAAATATAGTTTGGTATGTAGCAGAGCACCTAATACACCACTAATGCCTCTCTCTGTCCCTACTCCAGCAGCTATCCCTGAATACGGCAGCCGTTCTCTGTAAAGTGTATCTTGTAGTAAAGCTATCACTGTAGTGCACTATAGTAGCCCTGATAAGGGCTTTTAATCACGCTCCTGCCTGTCCAACAGCTAAAACCTGTCTCTCCCTTCTCCAGCCTCTGTCCCTGACTAAGTTCACGCAGCATATGCGTACGAGCAGGAAGAGCTGAGTTTTTAATATTCGAGGTCACATGGTTTTTCCAGCCAATCCATGTAGACGCTGTTTTCGCGCTGCCAGCGTGCTCAGCGTGCCTGTCATACCCCCCTGCATGTTGATTGGTGGAAAAAGAGCGCCAGGGAAGGTGGGAGGGGAAACGAATTCTAAGTGCGCCATCGCCGTTATACTCGATTGAAATCGAGTATGCCGAATAGCGTAGTATTCGATCGAATACCGGCTCGATCGAACACTACTCGCTCATCTCTAGTTAAGAGCAGATGTGAAAGTAGCCTAAACCTGTCATTTGTGAGTTATTTGAGGTTACAATGCCTCTTACATTATTTACAGCATCCTATTCTTGACTGTGATCTATATACACACCATGATTCTACAGGCAAAATGTGACAAAAACATATCTGCATCTCTTACAGTGTTTAGGTGACTGCCAGCTTGCATACTAAATACAATTGATGTTTGAATGTATTCATTTTGCAGCAATTATTGAAATTAGAAAGACTTTTGGTGGCATAAAAAGTTGAAAAAAATGTCAGGATTTTTTTTCTTACACATAACATAATTGGAAAATGTATAATACTCTCTCAGGAATACTAAGATGTATTACAAGAAACATGTCAAAATTGCTTCTTTATAACTAGTTATAACAGAATGCAGAAATATACTGTATCTTAGTTGTTTTTGCATATGCTCAAATAATCTTATTCAGACAATGAACTATTGAAACAGGTGCATAGCAGAGGGGCAGGATTTGGGTGCATGTGCCTGGGGACTGGGTGGTAGGGGAAGGGAGCCAGGAAGCATCTCTGTTTGGCCAGGGTATTATCTGCAAAGCATTTTTTGTTTTTAACTGTTTCAAAACAAAATCCTATTAGAGTTTATGAGTGTTTGCCAAAAGCACTGGAGGAGCAGATCAGAGGTTTTGGCTGGTTATGGCTTTGGCCCTGCTGCATAGGGAAGTGACAGGAGGGCGCACACTTTCTTCCATTGCGCACAGCCTGATGTTGGGGCTTCTTCCTGATGGTAGTTGGGGTGCCCTTGGTGTTATCAGTGTTGTATGGATGTAGGGCAGGAGATGTAGGTGCTGTTACAAGGCCAGTTGTAGAAAATAGATAACTCTCTTCATTAAAGTGCCGAATAGGAGTTGTAGTACAACTAGCGGTAACAAACACAGTTTCAAACAATTGATAGTGTAAATCTTCTCATATAACAATGTATGGATATAAGCCAGGATGGGGGTTGTAGTACTCATTTTCTCTATCTCTTCAAAGTGTCTCTCTCTCTCTTCAAAATCTAAGGCTGACAATAAAGTTCTTGCAAACTTGTCTATAATTCCCATGTGAGGGGTACAGGATTAAGACACAGCTGGCCAGGACCATTTGAAAGTGTGGAAGGGTGTGTATTAGTAATATCCCTCTCACTGCAGTAAAGTGTTTATCAACCTTAAAGGAGTTATCCAAGACTATAAAATGTTCCACCATATGCTGGGCCTTTCACAATGAATATACTTACCTGGCTCCACACTCCCTGTGCCGATCCTGGTCCCCACATCATAGTCTTGGATAACCCCTTTAAGCAGTGAATACCTTACTGATTAACTCCAGTGCTCGCCATGCAGATTCTATACCTAGTTCTTTTTTTCGCTTTTTTTCTGGAGTACTGTAGAACAGAGATGGCTTTCTTGATGCAATGAACACATGTAGCTCCTATCACTTCCTCAGCTAACATTAGAGTGTACTAGGGGTGGACCTAAGTCTATCAACTAACTTCCTACGTGTGCAGATTTGGGATTGTTAACCCTAACTGATCTATACAGAGCTATTTTGGGTTACAAAATACATCAGAACATTACATAACAAGAAACTATTTGCAAGTATCCCATTCTGGGCTACTGCATTCCAATGAGTGAACATTCTGTTGAGTTCCTAAAGGGGTCATTGGGTTTCCTACTTTATCATTTGGGGACTGCATATTTATAATCCTTTGCAGCAAACAAACAATTCTCATTTGACCCTTCCCGCCAAAGCATTTTTTTTTATTTTCCTCCCTGCCTTCAAACAGCAATAACTATTTTTTTCATCAATATGACCTAATGAGGACTTTCTTCCTTTTTTTGTTTGTAAAAAAATATTGTTGAGGTGGAATACTGAAAAAAGCACAAATTTTATTTTTTAGGGTTTCACTTTAATGGAGTTCAGTATGTGGTAAAAATGACACGACAAACTTATTATTTAAGTCAGTATGGAAATACCATGTTTTTGTTTTGTACTACTACTAAAAATATTTTCTGGAAAAAATAAGTAAATTGCTTTGTGTTGTCATATCTGGATTCATTTCTTTATTTTACATCAAAAGAGCTGTGTTGGTCTCATTTTTGCTGCATGAGATTTTGTTTCATTTTTACTCTTACTATTTTGTATGGGAGGTAAGATGACAAACATGACACTTCTTGCATTGGGAATTCTTTTTTCCTTTACAGCATTCACCATATGGGATAAATAATTAATAATATTAATTTTAATAGTTCAGATACTTAGGCACATAATGATAGCAATTATGGTAATTTTTAAAATTTTCCAGTCGTTTTATTTTTAATATGATAGAGAAAGGAAAATATTTTGAATGTTATATATTTGGGATATTATTAATAAACTTTACTGAACTTAGTTTTACCTTTTCTTTTAGTCTCCTTCTTGAACCTGTCTGTTCTATATAATACAATACCCTTGTATTGCAATGTATAGTGATTATGCCATCATGCTATTACACCCTGCCTCAGCATGCTTCAGGCAGGGTGTAATAGGCGCAGTATGATAGCAGGCCTCTGGGCTTTCACAAGACCCTGACTGTCATGGTAACCACTGGGCACCTCACAATTGGGGGCCATTGGAGGACAGAGGAAGTCAATCTCAATCACAGCATTTGAGGGGTTAAATAAACAAAATTGGCAACTATAAGAGAGCCAGCACCTGCCGCATATGAATTGGGCTCAGCTCCTGAGCATGCTACATTTGTGTCCAATATTGGGAAGGGGTTAAATTAAGTATTTGGGCAATATTTTAGATTTAGATATATTTTCTATGTAAAATGTCTCAAAAAGGCAAAAGCATTTATAATAAAATTAGCTAATTCAAATTCTAAAACCCTATTATTTATATATGTTATATATAAATACTATCATAATATTATCCCCTTTTGTGCATTTTTTTATTCTAAAAGGAAAATGTATAAATAGTTGTGAACGGAATGCAGTTGGTTCAAGTTCAAGTGGAGAAAATAGCAAAAATAAATATATACTTATGTATTTATTGAAATGTAATTGCATGTTTTTGCTGGTACAGAGTAGATGAGAAAGGATGCAGAATGCTTATGTTTATCGGGTACAAAGAAAATAGATATCTGTAGGAGCTGAGATACTTTCTCTCCAGGGATTTTCTGATTTCCATTCTGATAGTTCATCTTAAGTCTCAGCTTCATCCCACTGCATTTCAAGCTGTGACATAGTTCTTGGCTCAGCTGGCCCAGCTCCAAATCATGGATACGGCAGAAAAAGCACACTGTGAGCTGTGTATTTTTTTTTTCTTAAAGCAGAAAGGAAACCTTAAAGGTTTGAGGGTGGGTAGGAATCTAATTGATTAAGAACTTGCAATGCACTCCAGTTTGTCGGAACAATGATTTCTGAGCTGAGCGTATCTGCAGGGACCCTAAGCAGTTGCCTCTATGGGCATTGAAATTAGATAGCAGTAGAGACCTTTACCGATTAGCAAACAAAGCACAAAGATTTACTGTTCAATTGCCAGAGTACATCATTTAAGATAAATTACTTCATAGCCAAAGAGAACTTTGCAAACTACTGAGCTACGCACTAAGGCATGTATTTTAAGAAATACAAGCACATCTTTTTACTAGAATATTTATCTCTTACATGAATGTTTTTATTATAAAAATTAATTTAGACAAATCAAAAAATATTATTTTTTTAAAATTCATTTGTTTATTCAGAGACAGTGTCAGACTAGTGTAACTAGGGTGAAGTAGTAGAGCTGACTGTAATGGCCTACCCTGCAGTTAATTATATGCAAATATTACCTGTTTATTTTCAGGCCTCATGCACACACACTTTAGGCCTCGTCCACATTTCCGTTTTTCACTGACGTGTGCTGTCCACATTTTTCACGGACAGCACACGTACCCATTGATTTAAATGTATCTGTTCACATTTCAGCATTTTTCTACTGAGCGTGGGTCAGTAAAAAAAATCACTGAGACATGCACTACTTTGATACGTTATGCGGACCGAGCACGCCCATTGAAGTCTATGGGTCTGTGAAAATCACTGACATACATCCGTGTTGTGTCCGTGATGCGTCCTTTTTTCACTGATGACTAATAGGAGCTTCTTTGGAAATCATTTTTTAGCTGAGCAACGTCAGTGAATTACGGATGCCACACGGATGGTAAAAACGGACACACGGACCAACCACGGATCCTTCATGGACAGCTTCACGGATGAAACACATACGCTTTTTTTCACGGATGTGTCACTGACACGGAAATGTGGACGAGGCCTTATGCCAAACTGATTTGTGCAAGGTATTTGGGATTTCATATATTACAATGAGTTATGCCTTAAACAGTCTCCAAGATGTGGGCAAATGGCTGGGACGAATTATGATTATTATGAGCTCTGGGCTTTACAAAAGTGAGGGATACACTGAAGCAGTGGCGTATATAGAGAAGTAAGGATCCCATAGCAAGGATCAAACCAAGCTCCCCCCCCATCCCAATACACAGGATAGAAGGGTTTCTGTCTAAACCCTTTTCAGTGACCCTTGGGCCATTTTTCCACTACCTCATTTGCTTAAAATTGTTCCTTTAGAGGATAGAGTCCTAACCAAGTTTCCACCTCCAGTAGAAGAGGAGATAATCCCAACTAAGACTGAGCCCCCTCTTGCTTTGGGCCCCATAGCAGTCGTGGTAGTTACACCACTGCACTGAAGCTAGCTTGCAGGACAAGAAGAGCGGGGAGTAGGTAAGAAGTATGATTCTTTCCATAGTGAAGGCAGGCTGCGGGCACCTGTGAAAAGTTACTTATTCTCAAACAACACCTATTCTGTCTAGCAGTTGTGAGATAAAAGCAAGCATGCTGAGTAGTAAACTTCCTTGTCTGGTCTCCACTACCAAGCGTGTGCAGCACAGTTTCAGGCATTGTAACTAAGAGCCTTGGAGAAGCATGAAGATACCTAGTATAAGGGATAGGGGAGAACACAGGAGAAGTTAGAACTCATTTTCTATCACCACTAAGACTTTCTGCTTATCATAGTTTGCGATAAATAGTGACCTAAGACTGACAGAACATACCATATATTTATGATTAATATTTCTAAACTTCTCTAAATTTCCATGAAAATTAATAAATTAATTTCTAGTGTTGAGTGAGCACCTCTGTGCTCGTATGCTCGGGTTCTCTGGCAGAGCACTAGGAGATGCTCGAGTGCGCGGCCAAGCACCCGAGCATAATGTTAGTCAATGGGACTAAACCAGGCACCCCCCGCTCGGAAGAGGGGAGGGTGTCTGATTAACAGAAAAAGGTCAGAATCGCGACTTCTCCTCTTTTACTCCTTTCACTCGTAAAAGTATACTAATTAACTGAATTTGTATGCATTAGCGCACAATGCGTAGCATTAGCATACAAATTTGTACGCATTAGCGTACAATGCGTAGCATTAGCATACAAATTCATACGCATTAACGTACAAATCAACATTACAGTGAATGCCAGCACCCTCCCGCACGTTTATTCGAACAAACGTGCGGGAAAGAGACTCGAGCATAGCGCTCGAGTACACTCGGTGTTCGGCCGAACAGCGAGTTCGGCCAAGCATGCTCGCTCAACACTATTAATTTCACAATATTTAATATAAAACATAATATAATATATAAAAAATAATATTTTTTTAAGCTGGAGTCAGTGTTAGTACATTAAAACTTCATTCACACGTCCGTGTCCGTGCTCAAATCCATAAAAAAGTGGCCAGTTATGCCTCTGTGGAGATATCCGTGAAGGATCCATGTGCAGTCCATGTGTCCATTTTTTGCTGTCCGTGTGTCATCCGTGTTTCATGGACACTGTGCAGCGGAAAAATTATTTTCAAAGCATCTCTTCCTAATGATCAGTGGAAAACAGATGAAACACGGATGGCATCCATGTTGCATCCGTGGTTTTCACAGACCCATAGACTATAAATGGTGTGATGGATTCATGAACACAGGCAAAATAGAGCATGCTTCCATGCTAAAAACACGGACCCACAGACCGTGGTAAAAAACTGATGTGTAAATACACATAGTAAAATGAATTGTTTTGTGTGTGGTCCGTGGAGAACATTTACAGCACACGTATGTGGAACACTGACATATGAATGAAGCTTTTTATCGGTACTTTGCACACCACCCCATGCCAAATTCTGAACCTAAATACCTTTCTTCCACCACTAACATTTAAAACATACTTGCAAACCATTACATCAATGCTACAAAACATACCGGGAAGAGATGAACAAACCTTTTGAGATTTGTTGAGTTTTAATTCACAGAATGTTTTTAATTTACCTGATTTGATTTCTCCCTAACCAAAGTCTCCAATTCCCCTGGAAATTGGTATAATACACCCTCTAGTCTCCTAAGAAAACATGTTATCTCTTTTCATGAATTTTTGCTTTTTCTATCCCCCCCTTCCCTAAGCTCTTGAACACAATGAAAGCAAGAGTAAATCATGTCAGATTGACACTGAATTACATAGCTATGGGTTAACGCACATTCGACTGTCCTGTAGCATGTGTTATGCTTTTTCATATTACACAGCTTCCAAAAATGCTTCCTTATTGGGGGAAGATAGTGTTTAAACCCAAACATTGTTATGGAATTAAAAAAAAACCCAACAAAAAAAACAGTGGCTTGTTGGGGGACCAAGCATCCAAAAAGTATGCCTAAATACAGTTAGAATGCCTGCCCATGCAACACGCGCAAGTGTTAATCAAATGTTAATTGTCAGAAGAGAGAGTGGCTTGCTGCGAATGCGCCTAGAAAAATTATTTAATTAGGAGCAGTAGTATTCCCGATCAGTTCCTCTTGGAGCATCCTCCAGGGACCAGGGACCTCGGGTCCCTAGAGGATGCTCTCACGTCTGGATGTTGCTGCTGCTGCCTTCCTTCCCAGGCTTTGTAACTCCACCCACTGAGAGTTTTCAACCTCAGATGAATCTAGAAATGCAGTTCTTTTTATCTATGCTTAGGGAACAGCGGGCTCTTGTGGCCAAACAGCAGAATGTCAGTCCAAATCATTTAACTTCATTTACACGAATACAATGTGCACAAAATGACTTCTGTTTCTCACAGCAGCATAGCATAGAATATACAAGGCAGTAGATCGGTTGTCTATGGGTAGTAGTTATGATGGCAAAAGCAGAAGCCGTACAGAACATGATGGTAGGCAGGAAAACAGGCAGACAGCAACAGTAGTAAGATAGGGCACTGTCAGCAAGGCCAGATCTATTCATTGGTCTCAGCTGGAGAAAATGCAGGCTTGGTTTATTTTGATAAAAGTGACATTTTGGACACTGTCAGAAAACAACTTGGTCAGTTTAAGTGTCACTTCAACCCATGCAATGCTGAAAACCCTCTCCAAGATAACACTGAGGGCTGTGCAAGAAAGAAGACAGAGATCATTCCGTGCCAGAATGGGCCACTGGTCCAGTCTACCTGCCCAGATGTCCATTGGGTAAGGGAACAGCGTATGCATCAGAGACAGGCCAGAGTGTAAGTAGGCCTGAACCTGGGCAATGAGGCAGGGGATCTTGGCTTGCTGATTTGCCTGGCACAGCACATGAAAAAACTGCTCCATCATGTTTTGGAGACTGAACTGGCTGCTGCTGCTACGGATTCTGCTGCTTGTGGCAGTGGAAGGTGTGTGACTCTGCAGGAGATGGAAGGGGGCCTCCCTTTTAGACATGTCAACAGCAGGCATCTGCTCAGTCAAAGCTGTGACAAGATGGGTACGCAGTGTTTCCTGGTAATAATGTAATTTGTCCTCTCTTTCAGAGGAAGGAAAACATTCCTCCATTTTTGTTTGATAGCGAGGGTCTAAAAGCATGGCTATCCAGTAATCATCAGATTGATTGATGTCAATAATACACCTGTCAGTGCGTAAGCAAGCGAGCATACAGCTCGCCATTCTGGCCAGCATGCCAGAGGGGCCAGTTGTTTCTGGCTCCGCCTCCCACTGACAAGATTGGGTGTCATGGTTGCTGTCATCATCCTCCTCCTGTTTCTTCACCTCTGACTCCTCCTCCTCCAGTGGCAGCTCCTCTTGCTTCTTCTCCATGGGAGTTTCTCTTTATGGGTCCCCAACCGCTACAGGGCGGACAGCAAGATGCATTAGCTGTTCTTCTTCAGCCATTGTCACTTGCTGCATGAGTCTCAGCATCTGTTCTAAATGTGAGAGGGTGAGATCATACATGCCACAAATGTCCCTACTGACAAATTTTGTGGCTTCTTTGAAGTGCTTCAGCACCTGGATGAGCTGCCATTTCCCAGCTTTGAAGGACCACATGCTCCCTGCTGCGGTGGCCTGATGCATAAAAAAATTACGACTTTCCTCTACTAATACAGATGCTCTAACATGTGCAATGTTGAATTCCAGTGGGTTGAAACATTGTGGAATAGAGAGCGTTCCTCGTCATGTAAGAATGGCTTAAATGCAAAGACAGTCTCCTGGACATTGCCAGCACCTTGCACAAGCCAGTGTCCTCTTTTAAAACATAAACTAGGTTAATGACGTGCCTCATGCAGGCAGCATTTGTTATTTCCCCATGGTTCAGAGCAGCCACGATGTTGTGGCTATTGTTACCGACCACCTTGCCCAGTTGGAATTGGCAGGGTGACAGTCAGCGGGATGATTTCTGTTTGATGTACTTTAGCAACTGCTTGCCTATGTGGCTACTTTCACCCAGGCGGATCATGATCAATACTGCATAGCAATGATAACCTGACACGTTATAGAATGGAGGGTATGTGGATACAACGCTGTGCCCTATTACTGTTGGGAACAGGAGTGTGTGCATGGAGGAGGAGGTGGTGGAAGCAGATAAGTGCCCGGTGTGGGAGCCAGCCCAGCACAATCGTGGGGGAGGGGGGTTCAAATGGACCTGGACTTGTTGCTGGGGTGCTGCCTTGAGCTGCCACAAAAAACATTGCCCAAGTGGGCTATAAAGGACATGTATTGTCCCTGCCTGTAACAGCTGCTCTAGGTGTCCACTGTGGCATACCCTTGCTGCACAGCAACAATTGCAGGGAACAGGCTAAGTTTTCCATCACATGAGAATACAAAGCATGTATGGCTTTTTGGAAGAAATAATTTGGGCTAGGTATCTTTCAGCAAGGCATGAGCACGTGCATAAATCTTCCTAAAGGCAGCAGACTCTACTATGGGAGCGACTGCGCTGCCAGTAACTTGGCCAGGTAGGAATTGAGCTTGTGCACCAGTGGATTGCTGGGCTAGTAAAGTTTTTTTCATGGCCATGCATTCTGTTATTGATAGTTAACAATTGAGCTGAGGAGGAGGAGTTTGAGCGGCAGAGGCAGAAAGTGATGACAACGATGGAGGAAATAGAGGAAGATCTTGCAGTAGCAGGTGGCCATCTCTGTTTGACCATGGGATGGGATGATGCTGCTTCACATGGTTCAATATAGCTTTGGTGCCCGTGTTTGACTGCCCATGTCTTATTGTACTCTTGGAGAGTTTGCATAGGGAAATGCTTCTGTCTTTCAGCAGCATGGAGAAACACTGCCAGGTGGAAGAAACTCATGCAACTTGTCTTAGCTCTGCCATGTTTTGGGCCCCATGCGCCCACAGTGTCAGAGGCATCACCATTTCCCGAAGGGGGGCCTTCCCTTTTAGACATGTCAACAGTAGGCATCTGCTCAATCACAGCTGTGGCAAGCTGGGTACACAGTGTTTCTTGGTAATAACGTAATTTGTCCTCCCTTTCAGAGGGTGGAAAACATTACCTCATGTCCCTAGAAGTTCTTTGGGAGGTTCTGGCTGTACATTGCCTCTGCTCAGGGGCATAGCTAAAAGTTTATGGGCCTTGGTGCAAGAGTTCAGCTTTATATAGACTTCATAATAAAATGTCTGGTAAACAGAAGAGTTGAAAACAAAGACCCATGCCTCGTCATCCGACAGAATGTGGGTGGCTATAGTAGTGCAAAAATCAGTAGCAGCACGAACCATCTGACCAGTAGTAGTGGTAATAATATCAGCAGCAGGCCACAATTCTCCCTCGCTTCCAATAGGTTCTACACTATTATTGATGACAAAGAGGATGAAATTGTGGACTGGATGGCTCACTTCTCCTCACAGTCACAGCAGGATGATGTCAGTTTCACCTCTGAGTCTAACATTGTGCCTTTGAGCTAGGGACCATACATTTCTCCTGCTCCACCTCCTTGTGGTCCAAGAGAAGCCTTTCACATGCACCTTTGTCTTCACTGCACCCTCCTTATGGAGTGCCTTCTTTTTTTTCCCTAAGAACAGGCAACAAAACACAATTTCCTATGAAAGATTCTCAAGATAGTCTACAATTCATGTTGATAACTTTTGTAAAAAATTTCAGCTTCAGCGTTTATACTGCCATGAAGAGGAGGTTCAGTCAGAAGCAGAGAATCCCATGCATAGCTGTTTTGGTGGTGGTATTAGTAGTGGCTGTTGTAGCCACCGTACCCGCATTAGTGACAATGGTAGCCCTGTGACAGTGACACTTGGGGCAAATACAGAGGAAGGAATCAGGAGGGGGGGCCAAGTAGCCCACATTGAAATATCACAGTCTGATAAAAGTGGCAGAGAGGGTGAGAACTATGATGTTTAATAATCATATATTGTGCCTGTGAATGAAACAGTAGTATGTATATTGGCTTTCTAAGCATATCTCAATGCGGTAAGGTTATAGTAAGAGCTTTCAAGAGCTTAGGCAAGGGGGAAAGGAAAAGCAAAAATTGTTAAAGGGGTTCTGTAGTTTTTTTCAAACTGATGATCTATCCTCTGGATAGATCATCAGAATCTGATCGGCGGGGGTCCGACACCCGGGACCCCCGCCGATCAGCTGTTTGAGAAGGCAGCGGCGCTGCAGGAGCGCCACGGCCTTCTCTGTGTTTACCGCAGGCCAATGACGTCACGACTACTATCACTGGCCTGGGCGCGGCTAAGCTCCATTCATGTGAACGGAGCTTAGCCCCGCCCAGGCCAGTGATAGTAGTCGTGACGTCACTGGGCCTGCGGTAAACACAGAGAAGGCCGCGGCGCTCCTGCAGCGCCGCTGCCTTCTCAAACAGCTGATCGGCGGGGGTCCCAGGTGTCGGACCCCCGCCGATCAGATGCTGATGATCTATCCAGAGGATAGATCATCAGTTTGAAAAAACTACAGAACCCCTTTAATATTTAACAAAAAGAGATAACATCTTTTCCTGAAAATTCTGAGTCCTAGTAGACTAGAAGGTGTTATATACAAATTTTTAGTGCAATTGGAGCAGCTTTGGTTCGGGCAGAATCAATTTTGTTTCAAACAAGAAAACCCCACCACGTCCTTTGGCAGATAGTCAAGACAGTCTTCCTTTTGATGACTTGTTTGAGAGCAGTCAGTGTTTGTACTGCCCTGAGGTGGAGGTGGAGGAGGACGCCAGGTAGGGCCTTGTTGGTGGTCATAGTAGTAGTGGTCCCCATAGCTGTGCTAATGGCATTGGGGCAGCGACCCTGGCAGTCGAGAAAGAGCAGGGTAGGGGGCCAAAGAACCCACCATGATATCACACAGTCGGATAGAAGTGAAACGGAGGATGAGGACTCCCATGATGATTGTGTGCTGGATACAACCTGGGAGCCGGATCAGGGTGCTGAGGAGGAGGCAACATCAGAGGAGGAGGGGGATGGCAGCATCAATAAAGAGCAAAGGCCACATACCCCCAAAGAATAGCCAGGGCCACATCTACTTTTGGACGTACTGATGCAGCTAACACAGTGAATGAATTAGGTCCAAAACGTGCCAGATCTAAGCCCAGCTCTGCTGCCTTTACCTTGTTCAAGCTGTGCAAGAGCAAAATAAAATGTAGGCAGGCAAACACGAACATAGGCACCGAAGCTCTATTTAACAACATGAAGTGGCATCATCCCGCAAACAGATATAATAGCCAGCAACCGCATCAGGAGTTCCCTTCTTCTCCTGAACCATCTTGCAGCAGCCAGACCGCATCCATGGGCTTAGTGTCTTTCTCAACATCATAATCCCTTTCTGCTTTGCAGTAAGGTTCACTCCATGATGTACACCTGGAGCAGCAATTATGGACAGGTACAGTAGGTCTTTCACGGCCCACTGGGCCAATGTTTTTTCTGGCAGGGTAGAGGCATCACCCCAGCAAGGAGGCCAGGTCCTTTCGACCCCCTCCATGACTGTGTCTGCCTGGCTCCCACACCTGGCACTTATCTGCTGTTCATGCAGCAGGGCTACACGATGGAAGAAAAGCAGCTAATGCATCTTGTTGTCCTTCCTATAGCTGTTGGGGACACACAAGGGGAATCTGCCATTAAAGAGAAGGATAACAAAGATGAAGATAAGGAGCTGCCACTGCAAGGAGGAGAAGTCAGAAGTGGAAAAGACACCCAATGATCTCAGTGGGGGCGGAACCAGAAAGAAGTGGCTCCTCAGGCACATTGGCCATGGTCTGATGATCACTAGATAGCCGTGATTTTAAACTCTCTCTACCAAGGCAAAATGGGAGAATGTTTTTTTGCAGCATAAAGGAAGGACAAATTAAGTTACTACCAGGAAACACTGTGTATGCAGTTTGCTGCAGCTTGCGGTGAGCAGGCGCCTGCCGCCAGCGTGTCTAAAAAGGAGGCCACCATCCCCTGCAGAATCACTCCCCCTCCTGCCACCATAAGCAGCTGAAGCTGCAGCAGCAGTAGCCATTTCAGTCTCCTCGACATGATGGAGCAGTATTTCAATGTGTTGCGGCCGGCTGAGGCCAGTCGACAAGCTGACAGCTCCCTTCTTAATGACGAGGTTCAGGCCTACCTAAACTATGGCCAGTCTCTGTCATATGCCCAGTTCCCTGACCCTATGGATTTCTGGGCAGACAGACTGGAACAGTGGTCAGAACTGGCACAGCGTGTCCTCTATTTTCTTTCTTGTCCAGCCTACAGTATCTCGGAGAGGGTTTTTAGTGCCATGGGGGCGTGGTGACCCAAATGGACCAAGTTGGCCTTTACCAGTGTCCAAAACATCACTTTTGTCAAAATGAAGCAAGCCTGGATTCAGGAGGATTTTTACACTCTTCCGCTGATTCCTATGTATAGACCTTTCCCCTCATCTTGCTGGCGGTGCCACATCTTGCCGCTGTTGCTGTCTGTCTGCCTATTATCACGTTCTGTATGGCTGCTGCCACAACTTGCATCATGCTACTAATGCCTCAGTTGAAATTGAAAAAAATTTGGGGGGGTTAACATGTTTGGAATTTTAAAATTTTTGTGGAGGAGGGTACATTTCTTTAAGGCACAGCATAGATGTGCATGATCACTGCATCAACATTTTCTTACAGTCTATGCAAAGCTGGAGCCTGTAGTGCATCATGCCACACGGCGATATGTGTTGCACGACTTCTTGTTGCAGAAAAGTCGCGCAACACTTTTTCTAATGATCGTTAATGGTGTCGCACTACGGCATGTTGCGACTCTCAAAAAAAACATCCATTTGGTGCGACACCAATGACTATAATTACAAAAAATGTTGTACAACATGTCACAGTGTAGTTGTAGCAAATCTCCCAATGAATATCTTCCAACCAACTACAACTGGGCAGGAGAACGGTGTATGTACGGTCTATGTGTATGTACGCTTCGTTCCCGACAATCTGCGTGTACATTATCCAATGTAAAGGGACCTTTAGGGGATGATACTACCACAATAAGCATACGGTAAACATGAAAGGCACGTTAAAAACATAGTTCAAATTGAAGCTAAAATAAATGACAAATAAATTCTGAGCAGATAAGTAGTCCCAGGGCGGGTGGTCAAATGATCAGGGCAATAGGTATGCCTCTTGCATCCTCCAAATACTTCCAGATGGGGAGATTAGGTATTAGGTCCTCTGGTATGAATCTGATTTTTTAAGCTATAGGGAGGGCCATTGATACTAGAGATGAGCGAATCTATTCGCCGATTCATTGATTCGTATCGAATCTTGGAAATTTTTTGCAGCGAAGCGAATCTGAATATTAGGTGATTCGCTTTGGCTTTGTACGCATTCGCTACGTAGTTTGTCCTATAAATTATACGCTATTGCTATGTATAAGTTACTGTTGCGTACAAATTCAATTCATTAGCGAAATTTTACTGTTAGTTCGTTTATCGTGTGCAAAATCCCGGGAAGAAAGTGGTCACCTGACCTAGTGGTCAGGGCTTGCTCTGATTGGCTCAGGCTCGGTAAGCCAGTGACGCATCACTTCTGCTGCGACTGCTGAGATGAGCAGAAGCACTGTGTGTGAAGTTCTGAAACTCTGAGACCTGTTTTGTGAAAATTGGGGTGTAATTGCTCTGGGAATCCATATTACACATATCAGGGATACTGCAGGGCAAGTGCAGGGCCAGTTCAGGGCTAGTAATTAATCAGACAGGGAGAGAGAGACAGGGAGAGATAGGGAGAGACAGGGAGATACAGGGACAAAGACCAGCTGCAGGGCCACAGAGTGAGTTGAAAAATGTCTGGAATGGATAAGCAAAAGGGGTGCAGTTCCAGCCAGACCTCGAGCTCTAAAAAAAAAGGAGAAGGTGGCACAGGGCAGAAGTGCCAAAGGACCTGTAGCCAAAGCTTCTACTGGTAGTATTCGCAATACTTGGCCATTGTTCCACCAGGCTAACCCACCAAGGTGCAAAATTGTAGTGGAGGAGAAACCGGATGAGGTAGTGGAATGGATGGCACGCTCATCTCAGTCTAAGCCGGATGATCTGCTGTCATCTGCTGATACAGTATCCATATGTAGCCAGGGGTCAGACTCAGAGGATTCCTCCTGCTCCACCATAACTCTCCCGCAAAGCCTGTCACTTTCGTATGCAATTTGTACGCTTATGCGTACGTGTTCAAAGAGGTTGCGTACCTTTTTACCTGAACGTTCGTTATTAGTGCGCAAATGTTCGCTAAAAGCCATATAAATACGTAGATTTTGTATGCAAATTCAACGAATCTATTCGTCGAATATACGAATCTTAGGAAAAGTTCGGCGAATGTTCAGCGAATAAAATTTTGTATGATTCACTCATCTCTAATTGATACAAATGTCAATGATATTAGGATCTCACAAAATGGATGCTGGTTGTCCCAATAGACAATCATCTCCCCCTCAACACACAGAGGCCTCAATGGAAAGGCTTCAGGATCCCTTTAATATGTAGCAGCAGAGATTAATGGCCTAACAGCGGACTAGATAGTTGATGAATATATGGAATCCTCAGAAGAAAGGGAGAGACCAGCTGCAATGGCAATGCTTCATAGGAAAATAATATACAAAGAGGTATCTCAGAGCCACTTCCAAAAAGTGGCACTAGTGAGATGGTTCTCATTCCCTGGGAGATACGTACAAGAAGTTATGTATTTCAAATGCAAAATTTAAAATGGTACTTTAAGGTGATTATGCTTAGAAACATTCTTCATGTTGCTTTGAGCTAATATTTGCAACATCAGGATAAGACATTAACAAGCTTAAAAGATATTACCCGCTTTGCCATACTACGCAGTTTATGCTGACAGTAGGGAATTTGCAGAGCTCCTGTACTTTCATGAGAGAATTAGCGAAAATTGCTATGCTTTAATGTATTTTATTGATAGTAATGTTACTATTCCAAACAGCAGGTGTTATTATGATGACTAGTCGTGTATGCTGTTTTAATGTGTTTTTTTTTATGCATGCACTGTGTGCGCTTACCTGATAATCAAGAGTTTTTAGATTCTTTGGACATAAATTATATAGATTTAATAAGAACAATGATTTAATTCTTCAACACTTTGTTACATCGGTTAACTCTTGGATTAGTTACTATTAGGGCTCATGCACACAACCACATTACGGTATTGTACAACCTCAGAGTTGAACTTAGCTGCAATATGACTCTACTGTATTGTATGAAATAGGCGGCATACAGGTATTTGCAGCACATGGAGTTTCTCTGCCCTCATGTATATGACCATGTTCAGGATCTGCAGTACAATGAATCTCCAATGTTATGTACCTTTATGCGCAACTGATTTAATAAGAATCAAAAACAAAAAATATGTGTACATAGATCAGAGAATCTGTATCAATGGAGCTAGTTGAGACTAAAGAAGCACAATGATATTGTCACGAACATACTTGCGTCAGGTTGCAGGCGTTCGGCTAGACTTTCAAAAGTGACATAATTTGACATGTTTTCCTCTTGGTTCGGTTGCTGTTTACCACACCCCTTCCCCTCAGCTGTTGTGGGTGTGGTAATTATCTTTCCCCTATTTACCCCTTCCTCTCCCAGTATTCCTTGTGGTTTATACTCTCTGCTGTCATTGTTGTGTTTGGTGTGGATCTCGGCTGACATCCGGTTGCTGCAATATCTGCATTAAGATAAGTGTTATTTTCCCTATTGTGTTAATCCTACGTTTCCCTGTTTTGGTTTTGCCTTCTAGAGTTTCCTGTTCGTCCGTCCTTTTGGAGGAACAGGTTTACTCTTTCTCCTGTCACTAGCTGCAGGGTTGTACAGGGTCAGTTTGTTATTAGGTTCCTGTGTATGAACTCTCCTACCACTAAGGCCTGTTCATACTGGTAGTCAGCCAGGGCCTAGTTTCAGGGATTCCTGCAGGAGGTGACCATTTCCCTTGTTTGGTCTTTTCCCTTTCCTCTTACGCTTGGTGTGGCTATACCCTCCACACCAGAGCGTGACAGATATATAGGGCTGCAATCTGTGTCCTAATACATGAAGTACTTTGTCACATGTATATAATCACCAATGCACACTCCGATAAGTGATGCAAATAAAAATCCAATTTTATTTAATCAGTTTCAAAATCAGTCCACAAATTAGTGATAGGAGGCAATATCAGTTATATGACAATAATCTGACGTTTCTGTCCAGTTCCGGACCTTAGTCACAGAGTCACAGAGAGAGGAACTAGCGAGGAGGCCCCAGAAAACGCTAATATTGTGCTGCCACATGCACCTGATTTCTGCAGTGTGTTATTGCTGTTCTCCAGGGCCTCCAAACTCGCTATTTCCTTTCTCTATGACTCTGTAACCAAGGTCCAGGATTGGACAGAAATGTCAGATTATAGTCATATTACTGATATTGCCTCCTATCACTAATTATTGGATTGATTTTTAAACGTTCTGATTAAATAAAATTGGACTTTTATTTGCATCACATAACGGAGTGTGCACTTAAGGAAGAACAAGAACAGCCAAAAAAATTTCCAGTACTACTGTATTTATAAGTAGAGATGAGCGAGTAGTGAAATATTCGAAAGTTCGAAATTCGATTCGAATAGACCGCGAAATTCGACTATTCGACCGAATATCGAATCCCATTAAAGTCTATGGGGAAAAAATGCTCGCCACTTGGAAATCTCAATTCGACCACTTGGAGGTCACCAAGTCCACCCTGAAACCTCAGAAAAGGATGCCAACACTGCTGGAATGCAACTGGGACAGCAGGGGAAGCATGTCTGGGTGCATATAACGCGCCCAAGTCGCACTATTACGCCACTATCACAGCCTCTCAACAATACACTCCAAAGACAATGTAACCTCTCTGTAAAGTGAGACCATACAAGGAAACCTTCTTTCCTCTACATTGCCATGGACCCCAAGCCAAACTAGACAAAAAAGAAGATGAAATTCTGCACCCCTTAAAATCACGTTGCCTATGACAACCACAGATGGCATAGGCAAGGGGGAAAGCAAATAGACCCCACCCCTAATTGTCATTGTGTGTGTGTGTGAAATGTGGTCAGACATGTCTTCTTTAAAATGTAAAAACAACTCAAACACATGCAGAAGCCTTAAAATGCCCAAATTGTTGGCGCTAGAGATGTCAGTGACCCGACCTGGCCCAGTGTCATGTCTAGCAGGTAAAGCAGTGGGGATGTTGAGGGATGCGTAGGACCGCAAAAGGCAGACAGAGGCCGTTGGCTGGCCAGAGGCTCATGGAAAATTTTGTGGAGGCCCAAGAGGTGAGACGTCTTAAAAATTGTGTGGAGGCTAAAGAGGTGAGACCTCTTAAAAATTATGTGGAGGCCCAAGAGCTGAGACCTCTTAAAAATTATGTGGAGGCCCAAGAGGTGAGACCTGTTAAAAATTATGTGGAGGCCCAAGAGGTGAGACCTCTTTAAAGATTTTGTGGAGGCCCAAGAGGTGAGACCTCTTAAAGATTTTGTGGAGGCCCAAGAGGTGAGACCTGTTAAAATTATGTGGAGGCCCAAGAGGTGAGACCTTTAAAAATTATGTGGAGGCCCAAGAGGTGAGACCTCTTAAAGATTTTGTGGAGGCCCAAGAGGTGAGACCTCTTAAAAATTATGTGGAGGCCCAAGAGGTGAGACCTCTTAAAGATTTTGTGGAGGCCCAAGAGGTGAGACCTCTTAAAGATTTTGTGGAGGCCCAAGAGGTGAGACCTCTTAAAAGATTTTGTGGAGGCCCAAGAGGTGAGACCTCTTAAAGATTTGTTGGAGGCCCAAGAGGTGAGACCTCTTAAAAAATTATGTGGAGGCCCAAGAGGTGAGACCTGTTAAAAATTATGTGGAGGCCCAAGAGGAGACCTCTTAAAGATTTTGTGGAGGCCCAAGAGGTGAGACCTCTTAAAATTTTGTGGAGGCCCAAGAGGTGAGACCTGTTAAAAATTATGTGGAGGCCCAAGAGGTGAGACCTCTTAAAAATTTTGTGGAGGCCCAAGAGGTGAGACCTCTTAAAAATTATGTGGAGGCCCAAGAGGTGAGACCTCTTAAAGATTTTGTGGAGGCCCAAAGAGGTGAGACCTCTTAAAGATTTGTGGAGGCCCAAGAGGTGAGACCTGTTAAAAATTATGTGGAGGCCCAAGAGTGAGACCTGTTTAAAAATTATGTGGAGGCCCAAGAGGTGAGACCTCTTAAAGATTTTGTGGAGGCCCAAGAGGTGAGACCTCTTAAAAATTATGTGGAGGCCCAAGAGGTGAGACCTCCTAAAGATTTTGTGGAGGCCAAAGAGGTGAGACCTCTTAAAAATTATGTGGAGGCCCAAGAGGTGAGACCTCTTAAAGATTTTGTGGAGGCCCAAGAGGTGACACCTCTTAAAAATTATGTGGAGGCCCAAGAGGTGAGACCTCTTAAAGATTTTGTGGAGGCCCAAGAGGTGAGACCTCTTAAAGATTTTGTGGAGGCCCAAGAGGTGAGACCTCTTAAAGATTTTGTGGAGGCCCAAGAGGTGAGACCTCTTAAACATTTTGTGCAGGCCCAAGAGGTGAGACCTCTTAAAAATTATGTGGAGGCCCAAGAGGTGAGACTGTTAAAAATTATGTGGAGGCCCAAGAGGTGAGACCTCTTAAACATTTTGCGGAGGCCCAAGAGGTGAGACCTCTTAAAAATTATGTGGAGGCCCAATAGGTGAGACCTCTTAAACATTTTGTGCAGGCCCAAGAGGTGAGACCTCTTAAAAATTATGTGGAGGCCCAAGAGGTGAGACCTGTTAAAAATTATATGGAGGCCCAAGAGGTGAGACCTCTTAAACATTTTGTGGAGGCCCAAGAGGTGAGCCATAAATATATAAATTTTTCTTATTTATGGAGCAATTCTACGGCGGTTAAGGAGGAGGAGGAGGAGGTGGAGGAGGAAATGGCACTTCATACAGATGGCACTTCACTTTTGGCTGCTTTCCACGGTTGGAGAAGCAAAGTCCGGGTCAATCCACTTGCTGTTCATTTTGATTAGCGTCAGCCTGTCCGCACTGTCGGTTGACAGGCGGCTGCGCTTATCGGTTATAATGCCCCCGGCTGCGCTGAACACCCTTTCTGATAGCACGCTGGCGGCAGGGCAGGCAAGCACCTCCAAGGCGTACAGGGACAGTTCCAGCCACGTGTCCAACTTGGAGACCCAGTAAGTGTAGGACGCCGAGGGATCGGGGAGGACAGGGGTACGGTCTGCCAGGTACTCCCGCAACATCCGCCGATACTTGTCCCTCCTGCTGATAGCGGGCCCCGCAGTGATGGAAGTTGCACGAGGGGGTGCCATGAACGTGTCCCACACCTTGGAGAGTGTTCCCCTGGTGGCTGTGGGCCTGATAGATGTTGTGGGACTCTGGGAGACCCTCTCCTCTCTGCCGCCAGCGATGGTGGGTGGGAAAATCTCCATCATGTTCTGCACGAGTTCCCTCTGGTATTCCAGCAATCGATTCGTCCTCTCCTCTACCGGAATAAAAGAGGAGACGTTATCTTTATACCGGGGGTCCAGGAGTGCGAAGACCCAGTACAGTTTGTTCTCCACTATCCGGACAACACGTGTGTCCCGGGAAAAGCAGCCCAGCATGAAGTCAGCCATGTGTGCCAGACTCTGAATAGGCATGACGTCACTGCCCCCACCAGAAGGATCACTTGCCATTTCCTCCTCTTCCTCTTCCGCCTCCTCTCCGCCCCATCCGCGCTGAACCAATGGGACGCACACAGCCTGACTGCTACCCTCGCCGCCAGCATCCTCCTCCTCTTCCACAGCCACCTCCACGTCGTCCTCCTCCTCATCCTCCTCCTCCTGCAACTGCCACCGTGAAGCAGACAAAAGTGTGGTCTGACTGTGTAGCTCCGTTGCGTCTCCTCCTACCCCCGTCTCCTCTGCATGCAATGCGTTCTCCCTTATTGCGATGAGCGATTCTTTAAGGACGCATAGGAGCGGGATGGTTACGCTCACTATAGCGTCCTCGCTGCTGACCTTCTTGGTGGACTCCTCAAAGATACGCAGTACATCGCATATGTCTGCCATCCATGGCCACTCGTGGTTGGCAAACTGAGGGAGCTGAGTTGGAGGCACGCGTGGATTCATAATCTGGTACTCCATCAATGCTCTCTGCTGCTCACACACCCTGGCCAACATGGAATAGGTGGAATTCCAGCGAGTCGGCAGGTCGCACAACAGCCGATGTTCAGGCAAATGGAGGCGTTGCTGGAGTTTTTTTTAAGCTAGCAGCAGCTACAGTTGACTTCCGAAAGTGAGCGCACAAGCGCCGCACTTTCACCAGTAGCTCTGCCAGGTTGGGATAAGTCTTTAGAAATTTTTGGACTACCAGATTAAAAACGTGGGCCAGGCATGGTACGTGATTGAGTTCGGCAAGCTCCAGAGCCGCCACCAGGTTACGGCCGTTATCGCACACGACCATGCCTGGTCCTAGCTGCAGCGGCGACAGCCACATCTCCGTCTGCTGCAATATGGCGTCCCTCACCTCTGGGGCGCTGTGCTTCCTGTCGCCCAAGCTGATGAGCTTAAGCACCGCCTGCTGACGTCTCCCCGCGCCAGTGCTGCAACGCTTCCAGCTAGCGGCTGAGGGCGATGTTAAGGCAGAGGAGGAGGAGGAGGAGGAGGAGGAGGGGGGGGTTTATCAGAACCCATGCTGGCAATCTTGGGCGGGGGTGGTAGGTAGGCCGTCTCTGTTTGCGACCCCGTCCCCGCTTCCACTACATTCACCCAGTGTGCCGTCAAAGAGATGTAGCGTCCCTGGCCGCAAGCGCTTGTCCACGAGTCGGTGGTAAAGTGGACCTTTGCGCTGACTGCGTACCTCAGGGCCCGCCTGATGTTACGCGACACGTGCTGGTGCAGGGCGGGGACGGCACTCCGGGAAAAGTAGTGGCGGCTGGGGACGGAATAGCGAGGTGCAGCAGCCGCCATCAGGTCGCGGAAGGCCTGCGTCTCCACAAGCCTAAACGGCAACATCTCCAGGGCCAGCAGTTTGGAGATGTGGCAGTTTAAGGCTTGGGCTTGGGGGTGACTCGAGGTGTACTTCCGCCTGCGGTCGAACGCCTGCGAGATGGACAGTTGATGGGACGAGGAGTGTGAAGGTGCAGGCGAAGAGGCGGGGGAAGGGGAGGCTGAAGGAGAAGGCCCCAAAGTAGCCGAGGCAGAGGCAGATGTGGAGGTGTCCTGGCTGGAGGTCTGGACCGCAGTGGCAGCACACAACAAAGGGGAAGAGGCAGTGGCAGCAGGACCGGGCGCAGGTTGTATTGCGTTTGCTCTCTCCCACTCAGCCCAGTGCTTGACTTCCAAGTGACGCCGCATGCCTGAGGTGGTCAGATTGCTCTTCTCAGAGCCCCTACTCAGTTTTGAGTGGCAGAGTGTGCAAACCGCGCTCAGTTTGTCATCCGCACAAACATTAAAAAATCTCCACACCACAGAAGTACGAGGCCTCGATGGGGGAGCTTTGCGCGACTGCCCGCTGCCGGGAACAGCTTCGGCCGTGCTGGCTGTGGCCTCACTACTCTGTCTGGACTGTCCTCTGCCTCTGGACATCCCTCTGCCTGTGGACATCCCTCTGCCTCTGGACATCCCTCTGCCTCTGGACATCCCTCTGCCTCTTGCTGCCTTTTTCGGTGCTGCGCAGACCACCACCTCTCCACTGCTTTCCCCGCTGGACATCACCCCTGGCCAAGTGGGGTCGGTCATTTCGTCATCCACCACCTCCTCATCCTCACTCTGCTCCTCCTCCTGCCCATTGGACATTCCAACAGCCTCCCTTGATGGCAACTGCGTCTCATCATCATCATCGCTCATGATAACAGATGCTGGTTCAGGGTCCACATCAGCAGGAGATGGCGAAAACTCAAGTGTTTGGGCATCACTACAAACAAATTCTTCTGCTAGCTCCTGGGATTTCTTCCGGCACATCTGAAAAAAGGACCCGAAAAGAGCTCCTGGGAGGGGTCAAGGGTGGGATGACTCTGTTGGCCAGGTGTGGAGGAAGGAGGGTCAGAGTGAGACTGTGTGGATGACTGGCTGGTGGACAACTGTGTGGAAGCGCTATCAGCTATCCATTGCACCACCTGTTCAACCTGCTCAGGCCTCAACAGCGGTGTAACTCGCCCCCTGCTTAACTGTCCCATAAAGGCAGGGATTCTGGATGAGTGGGATCCTGGCTGACCCTCACCAGCACGCATTGTATCCCCACTGGCTTCAACAAGGCCACCAACAGCATTTCCGCGCCCCCGTCCTCGTCCACGTCTGATTCCGCTAGCCCCCCTCCGCATTTTATTTATTTTTGGTTGCAAATACAATATTTGGGTATATAATTAGGTATGTGAAATAATTTAGCAAGAGAACGCACAGTATAGTGGCCAATTAAAAGGCCTAGATATTGTATATTTCAAGGTACACAGCCGTGTACTAACTGCTCAGACGGTGGGTATTTACACCAGGTATGTGAAATAATTTAGCAAGAGAACGCACAGTATAGTGGCAAATTAAAAGGCCTAGATATTGTATATTTCAAAGTACACTGCTGTGTACTAACTGTACAGATGTGGTATTTACACCAGGTATGTGAAATAATTTAGCAAGAGAACGCACAGTACAGTGGCCAATTAAATGGCCTAGATATTGTATATTTCAAGGTACACAGCCGTGTACTAACTGAACAGACGGTGGGTATTTACACCAGGTATGTGAAATAATTTAGGCAAGAGAAACGCACAGTACAGTGGCCAATTTAAAAGGCCTAGATATTGTATATTTCAAGGTACACAGCCGTGTACTAACTGAACAGACGGTGGGTATTTACACCAGGTATGTGAAATAATTTAGCAGAGAACGCACAGTATAGTGGCCAATTAAAAGGCCTAGATATTGTATATTTCAAGGTACACAGCCGTGTACTAACTGTACAGACGGTGGGTATTTACACCAGGTATGTGAAATAATTTAGCAAGAGAACGCACAAGTATAGTGGCCAATTAAAAGGCCTAGATATTGTATATTTCAAGGTACACAGCCGTGTACTAACTGAACAGACGGTGGGTATTTACACCAGGTATGTGAAATAATTTAGCAAGAGAACGCACAGTACAGTGGCCAATTAAAAGGCCTAGATATTGTATATTTCAAGGTACACAGCCCGTTGTACTAACTGCTCAGACGGTGGTATTTACACCAGGTATGTGAAATAATTTAGCAAAGAGAACGCACAGTATAGTGGCCAATTAAAAGGCCTAGATATTGTATATTTCAAGGTACACAGCCGTGTACTAACTGCTCAGACGGTGGGTATTTACACCAGGTTTTTTAAAATAATTTAGCAAGAGAACGCACAGTATAGTGGCAAATTAAAAGGCCTAGATATTGTATATTTCAAGGTACACTGCCGTGTACTAACTGTACAGACGGTGGGTATTACACCAGGTATGTGAAATAATTTAGCAAGAGAACGCACAGTACAGTGGCCAATTAAATGGCCTAGATATTGTATATTTCAAGGTACACAGCCGTGTACTAACTGAACAGACGGTGGGTATTTACACCAGGTATGTGAAATAATTTAGCAAGAGAACGCACAGTACAGTGGCCAATTAAAAGGCCTAGATATTGTATATTTCAAGGTACACAGCCGTGTACTAACTGAACAGACGGTGGGTATTTACACCAGGTATGTGAAATAATTTAGCAAGAGAACGCACAGTACAGTGGCCAATTAAAAGGCCTAGATATTGTATATTTCAAGGTACACAGCCGTGTACTAACTGCTCAGACGGTGGGTATTTACACCAGGTTTTTAAAATAATTTAGCAAGAGAACGCACAGTATAGTGGCAAATTAAAAGGCCTAGATATTGTATATTTCAAGTACACTGCCGTGTACTAACTGTACAGACGGTGGGTATTTACACCAGGTATGTGAAATAATTTAGCAAGAGAACGCACAGTACAGTGGCCAATTAAATGGCCTAGATATTGTATATTTCAAGGTACACAGCCGTGTACTAACTGAACAGACGGTGGGTATTTACACCAGGTATGTGAAATAATTTAGCAAGAGAACGCACAGTACAGTGGCCAATTAAAAGGCCTAGATATTGTATATTTCAAGGTACACAGCCGTGTACTAACTGAACAGACGGTGGGTATTTACACCAGGTATGTGAAATAATTTAGCAAGAGAACGCACAGTACAGTGGCCATTAAAAGGCCTAGATATTGTATATTTCAAGGTACACAGCCGTGTACTAACTGCTCAGACGGTGGGTATTTACACCAGGTTTTTAAAATAATTTAGCAAGAGAACGCACAGTATAGTGGCAAATTAAAAGGCCTAGATATTGTATATTTCAAGGTACACTGCCGTGTACTAACTGTACAGACGGTGGGTATTTACACCAGGTATGTGAAATAATTTAGCAAGAGAACGCACAGTACAGTGGCCAATTAAATGGCCTAGATATTGTATATTTCAAGGTACACAGCCGTGTTACTAACTGAACAGACGGTGGGTATTTACACCAGATATGTGAAATAACTTAGGCAAGAGAACGCACAGTACAGTGGCCAATTAAAAGGCCTAGATATTGTATATTTCAAGGTACACAGCCGTGTACTAACTGAACAGACGGTGGGTATTTACACCAGGTATGTGAAATAATTTAGCAAGAGAACGCACAGTATAGTGGCCAATTAAAAGGCCTAGATATTGTATATTTCAAGGTACACAGCCGTGTACTAACTGTACAGACGGTGGGTATTTACACCTGGTATACAAAAAGGGTATTGCAGGCACACAGAACCCAGAACACTAGAGCCAAATAAACTGTATTTAAAAAAATAAAATAAAATTCACAGCCGTATACTGCCAGATCAGATGGTGCAAATACACACTAGTTATATAACAGGGTTTTCAGCCAAAAAGAACGCTGAACAGTAGTGCCAAATATAGTTTGGTATGTAGCAGAACACCTAATACACCACTAATGCCTCTCTCTGTCCCTACTCCAGCACCTATCCCTGAATACGGCAGCCGTTCTCTGTAAAGTGTATCTTGTAGTAAAGCTATCACTGTAGTGCACTATAGTAGCCCTGATAAGGGCTTTTAATCACGCTCCTGCCTGTCCAACTGCTAAAACCTGTCTGTCCCTGCTCCAGCCTCTGTCCCTGACTAAGTTCACGCAGCATATGCGTACGAGCAGGAAGAGCTGAGTTTTTAATATTCGAGGTCACATGGTTTTTCCAGCCAATCCATGTAGACGCTGTTTTCGCGCTGCCAGCGTGCTCAGCGTGCCTGTCATACCCCCCCTGCATGTTGATTGGTGGAAAAAGAGCGCCAGGGAAGGTGGGAGGGGAAACGAATTCTAAGTGCGCCATCGCCGTTATACTCGATTGAAATCGAGTATGCCGAATAGCGTAGTATTCGATCGAATACCGGCTCGATCGAACACTACTCGCTCATCTCTATTTATAAGAAGAACAAAAACAGCCAATGGTTTCAGAACATGAATCTAAAGCCACAATAGTTCCATATATGAAACATTCCGACCGGTCGTCTTTTTTAATTCACCCAGTCTAGAAATTTATTTGTCCAGATTGCTTGTGGTACCGCAATAGTGTTGATGCTGAATGTTCGTGTTTTTAACTCTTTAGATCCAATAAGTCCAGTCATGGTGAATTAAATATTTTTTAGACCTAAAATGAGAAATGAGATACAACAGAGCAAATTTGAGCAGAAAGTGGAATTTATTATACTCACATAAAAAATGATAAAAAATCTCAGCAATCAAAATATAATAAAAAGACTTGGATGTCTCTCAGTGGACTGATCCAAGGTTTTCCTATTATGTGCATTCATACTGAATTTTTATAACCATACCATTCAGACAATGTGTAGAAGTGGTTTTTAAATATTTCTTTTCACTAATCCTGTTTAACATAAAAGTATTTAGAAATGTGGGATTTTATATAGATCTCGTTAATTGAATGTTGTTGTTTCAGTTTTTTTTATCACTCTCTTTATTGGAGATATAGCACATTCCAAAAATGTTCAGACCCTTTCACTTTTTTCACATTTTTCTATATTGAAGCCTTCTGCTAAAATAAAAAAATTAAAAAAGTTTCCCCCACCAATCTGCCCTCAATCCCCCTTTATAATAAAAAATGAAAAGTTTTTCTAAATCTTTGCTAATTTCTTAAAAAGCAAATATTAAAATATTGCATTTACATAAGCATGTAGACCCTTTACTCAGTACTTAGTTGAAGCACCTTTGGCAGGAATTTCAGCCTCCAGTTTTCTTGGGTATGATGCTTAAACATTTGTACGCCTGAATTTGAGGATTTCCTTCCATTCTTGTTGCAGATCCTCTTAAGCATGTTAGATGGTAACTGTCTGTGGACAGCAATTTTCAGGTCTATCCATAGATATTCAATTGGGTTCATATCAGGGCTGTTGCTTGACCACTCAAGGACATTCACAGAGTCATCCCTAAGTCAATCCCACGTTGCCTTTGTTGTGTGCTTAGGGTCATAGCCTTGTTGGAAGGTAAATCTTCAGCCCAATCTGAGGTCCAAAGCACTCTGGATCAGGTTTTCATTAAGAATATCTCTTTGCTTCATTCAGATTTCACCTCAGCTGTGATCAGTCTTCCTGTTCCAGTCATGGAAAAACACCCCCACGGGGGAAGGGGAGAGGGGTTGGGGGCAGTTTATTGGGCAGTTTAAAAAAAACACCTCAGAAATAATTTTATTTATACTCTGGTAGTATTATCATTTTATTAATAAAAAAAATTATGTAATTACACAATGATCTAAAATGTAACAGATTAAAAATAGATTAAAATATAGTACACATAGGCCCACTACAGTGAAAATACTAACAACAAATTAATGTCCATTCCCATGATTATACTTTCTGCTGGATATTTAGCAATAATTTTGTACAAAAACCTGTACTAAAAAACTTGTTGGAATGGAATTGGACATTACAAGGCCAAAAACTGTCTAGTACAGAAATTCAGGCCCTCTGCTCTCTAAGAGAAGATCCCTCTTTAGTTGTCAAACCTTCTGTTAAAGGGGGTAACATTGTTATTTTGCCAATAGAGTACTACGTGATTTTTCTCCACATTCTGTGCTACAGGAGTTGTTACACTAAACTTTGTCGGAACCCTTTGCCAGAAATCAGAACCAACCTTAAATGTATTTTGGATTAGGCCAAGATGGAAGATCTCATTAGTAAAAATGAATAGAAGTTCATGCTTCCTGGGTACCCCCAAATGGTGACCTTTTATGCCTTACCCAAGGTCCACAAGGGGATAAAGGGGATGCCCAATTGTATAGGGGATTAACATCTTAACCCAGAATGTGAGTTATTATCTTGATCAGGTTTTTAGACCATTTTTTGTGTTTCTATCATCTTATGTGAGGGAAACAATGAATGTTCTTAATAGGTTGGAAGGAATATTGGTGGAATCTGGCACACTTTTAGCCAGTTAATTCCTCGGGAACAAGGTTATGGCCCTGATTTATCACACCTTCACTTCAGAATTATGTCTTCAAAAAGTCGCACGATAGGGCTTTTGCGACTTTTTTGCGCATTTGTTTGCGACTTTTTGCATGTGTACACCACTCACTCCAGTTTGTAATATGGGTGGAAAAGTGGGTGTGGTTAGCCATGTTAATGAGTTTCACTCCAGATTTATCATTGCGACTTTTTAAAAAAAGTCGCAAAATAGTCGCAATCTCACTCCAGGAGGAGGGTGGAGTAGGAAAAGTGGAGTAGCTTCTCTAGACAGAAGTGTTAGGTTTAAGGACAAGTCACATTTATCAAACAACCTGTGAAGTTTGATAAATGTGGCACAAAGTACTCCAACATAGATGCAAGCAAAACTGACTTCAAATATTCTCCTAATGATAAATTCCCCCCTATGAGTCTAAACAATTTATTTCTAACTACTAGTTCGGGCTCACAATGATGTTATTCCTCATGAACAAGGTTTTGAGTCTGAACTATTTATTTATAAATACCAGTTTGGGCTCACAATGATGTTATTGTGATGCTATTGAGATTTTTTGTTACTCAGAACGTGTTCCTGTTTGGTGATACCCTCTTCCACCAGGTCCTAGGTACTGCTATGGGTAGCCCATTTGTACAAACTTATGCCAATCTGTGCCTCGGTTAGTTAGAAAACCAGATGGTATTCATTGAGAATATGAGAAAATGATCTTCATAAACTATGGATAATATCTATTGAAGAATGTCCTGATGTGCACAGGGTTTATATCAGAGTTCAATGAATTTTTCCAAGTACTCAATGTCAATGAATTATACCTCAGTTTTGCCAGCAAAATTAATGTCAACAAGATTGCTTTTCTCGTGATTGTGAAGAAACTGGATGGTAATATTGGTATAACTGTGAACTGAAAACCATTCTTGAGAGAAAGGGTTTCCCTGATGTCATCTTGAAGGAGATTTATTAATTTGCCTCTGGAAAAGACATAAAGATTTTGCTAGTCCCCAAGGCACAGTCCAAAATCAAAGATATTACATGCATCATTGGTACTTTTGATGTCAAACATAAAGAAGTTAGGAGTATTTTGAGTATTTAAATATATATCTGATTCATCTGAACCATAAATTATCTTTCGCAGAGGGAGAAATTTATGGGATCATCTAGTCCACAGTCATTTTAGATCTGGACCAAGACAGGTCACCTTTAAATGGGAATATTGCTCGGCCTGTGATTTCATTCATACCAGGAAGGAATTTGTTGATATCATGACCAACACCCATTATAGAAGTAGACACTTCTTTAATCCCAAGCCAAGACCAAGCCAGTTTTCACCTTAAGAACCAAGCTACATTTTTCAAATCTGACATATTTCACTTTATGTGGTAATAACTCTGGAAGGCTCTTACTTATCTAAGTGATTTTGAGATTGTTTTCTCGTGACATACTGTACTTCATGTTAGTGGTAAATTTGAGTCAATATGTTTCACCTTTATTTAAATAAAAAATAAAAAAAATTATAGAAAATTTTGAAAACTTCATAATTTTGGAAATTTGAATGTCTCTGCTTTTAAAGCAGATTGTGATACCTCATAAAATAGTTGTTAGTGTACATTTCCCAGATGTCTACTTCATGTTAGCATCATTTTGTAAACATCATTTTATTTTTCAGGAAGTTAGAAGGCTTAGAATTTTAGAAGCAATTCTTAAAATTTTTAAGAAAATTTCCAAAACCCACTTTTCAAGGACCAGTTCAGTTATGAAGTCACTTTGTGGCACTTACATAATAGAAACCACCCATAAATTACCCAATTTTAGAAACTACACCCATCAAGTTATTCAAAACTGATTTTGCAAACTTTTTTTAACCCTTTAGGTGTTTCACAAGAATGAAAGGAAAATGTAGGTGAAATTTCAAAAATTCACTTGTTTTGCAGATGCACCCCTAAAGTAAAAACTCCCAAAAAGTGACCCAATTTTGTAAACTACAAGATGAGGTGACAGTTTTATTGGTACTATTTTGGGGTACATATGATTTTTGATTGCTCGATATTACGCTTTTTGTGAGGCAAGGTAACAAAAAAAATGGCTTTTGTGGCACAGTTTGTATTTTTTGTTTTTTACTGAGTTCTCCTGACAGGATAGATCATGTGTTGCTTTTATAGAGCAGGTTGATACAGACGCAACAAAACCAAATATGTGTATTTTTTTTGTTGTTTCAGTTTTACATAATAAAGCATTTTTTAAAACAAAAATTATGTTTTTGTGTCTTAATTTTCTGAAAGCTACATTTCTTTTATTTTTCTGCCGATCGTCTTGTATAGGGGCTCATTTTTTGCAGAAAGAATGGACATTTTTATAGGTAGCATTTTTGGGTACATATGATTTTTTTGATTACTTAATATTTACACTTTATGTAGCAATCACCTTAGGGGTTAGATCATGTGATGTTTTTATAGAGCAGGTTTTTACGGACGCGGAGATACCTAATATGTCTACTTTTTTAAATGTATTTTAATTTTACACAATAAAAGCATTTTTGAAAAAAAAAATCATATTTTAGCATCTCCATATTTCTCCATTTTCCGAAAGCTATATATTTTTTTTTTTGGCCAATTGTCTTATGAGAGTGAATGCGTCAAGAAGCCGCATTTGCTCACGTACATGTACGTGATTTTGCGCCAAGGGGTTAATTGTTGAACAATGGGAGTGGTTTACCTCATGTCCTGCTCCTGCCCAATGGAATATGTGTGTGTATAGTCAGTTTTGCTGCCGTATATATGAACATGTGAATGATGTTCTGAACGAACAGTATACACCGGTGGCCAATCTCATCTGGCAGGAGAACGGCAGTGACACTGGTAGTACGAGATTTCAGGGAACTGAGTTTCTCCCATCCTCAACCCTGGGGAGTAACTGGGATTGCGCTATAAGAAGGAAAGAATCCTAATGGATCTCCAGATTGCACACCCTGATTCCTCATGGGATAAATAATCACAATTCATCTGCTTGTTTTATTGTTTAACCACTCAGTCATTAGACCAGAAAGGGTTCACAAAAATTCATGGATCCCATGTCCTGTTCTGCCATTTATTACATTGGATGTCATATTACATCATTTTGGTTCAATGTGCCATATTTACTATCGATCATTTGTTTTCCCTCCTTTATTATTTTTACCATCTGTTTGAGTTAATAATTTGAATTATGCATCTGTAATGGGACATTACTGACATCCCTTCTCTTTCCCTCTTCTGATATGCCTAATGGGGCTGTGTGAAATGGGATGTAATTGACACATCCTAGTATCCTGTGTGAGGTGCATACATAGCGTTCTCACTACAAAATAATGAGGCTCCTCAGGATGGCCCAATCTGTTGACATGAGGTCCCTGCGAAGCATTTGTGTGATGTGCCTGGGGGCAGAGCGGCTCAGGCATCATGTGAGAAGTATGGGAGGAGTTTTATCTTTTTTTAGTCAGTGGTGGCCATGCAGTATGCTCCCTTGATATAATGTATGGGGCACTACTAACTTTGGTGTTATGGCAAAGTTAGTAGTTCAAATATCTAACTGACCCCTGATGAAATAAGGATTTTGAAATGTCTTTATTTTAATTACCCTGTCTATGGCTGCAATAGCAGTATAGGTTGCAGCGGTTAGGGTTTACCTTTAGTGTCACTCCAGGTGGGATGGGTGGCAAAGGTTTCCCTAGTTACTATCTACTGCTGCATCACAGCATTGGGGCTCATTCACATGAACGTAGTTTTTGTGGATTCGCAAATTGCGGATCCACAAAACACGGATACCGACCCATGTGCGTTCGACAATTTGTGGACCACACATGGCCGGCAATATCATAGAAAATGCCTATTTTTGTCTGCAATTGTGGACAAGAATAGGACATGCTCTATCTTTTTTACGGGGGCGCGGAATGGAACTATGGATGTGGACAGCAAACAGTGTGTTGTCCGCCTCTTTTGCAGCCCAGTTGAAATGAATGCGGAATGGGTGCAGACCCATTCATACAGCTGTGTGAATGGGCCCATAAAGTTATTTTGAAGGCACCTACAGTGCTCTAGTTTTGTAACCTGCACAGGGCACTGTATATGTGGAACTGGCATATCTGGCTTTGGTACATTTTTTATTACAGCTTGGCAGTAGGACTGAGGATTTTCCTTTAGCATCCCTACAGATAACTAGCTGGGATCGGGGGCAAAAAGTTTCCCTAGTTATTATCCACTGCTGCATGGTAGCTGTGTTGAGAGTTTTAGGTCACCTACTGTCATTTGTATGTAAACATAATTCAAGGCCCAGTCCATTTGTCACTGGAACATCTGGCTGTGGCATAGATGGGATGCTAGTTATTGATTAATGGCACATCTATAAGTAATATGATATCTCATGGCCACTTTGAATCACGGTACTTATATGTGGCCTTGTAATGCTACAGTAAGATAATTCCTAGGCACCGAGTGACATGCTAGTCCCCAGTGTTATTTTAGTGGGACACAGGTTTAGTTTCCCTTGTGGAGATAGCCCTCACCCTCACCTTTTGTATTCTTAAGGCACAGTTGTCTTCCACTAAACAATCCCACTAGGGGGGCTTATTGCCTTGTGTTAGTCTGCTACAGAGACCAGCTTTTATGTTTCTTTTCACAATGACTCTTAATGTATACCAATAAAGATATTGGGGGAGATTTATCAAAGGTGGAATCTGATTGGTTGCTATGGACAACTAAACCAGTTCTACTTTACACCAGTTTGATAAATCTCCCCCATTATGATGCATTCTATTCTAGTGATGGGTCCACATCTTCATGTGCTTCTTCAGTGAATGACGCGTACGAGTAGTCATACCTTCTGGACAACAGATAAGCAATAGGCAAAACTCGTTGAGGTGGCATAGGGTCAATTGCACAGCATGTTCCATCCTGGTCACTAGTTATTAATTCTAATACAGTGTATGCACTTTAATAAATAACTAACACCATTGCTGGTATCTTTTTAGCAAATTATCACATATTGTTTCTTATTTATATTCTCTTGTTAATTTAATGCACTAGCACTTCTACTATTTATTTAAAGGGGTTGTCTGGGTTCAGAGCTGAACCCAGACATATTCCCTTCTTCGCCCATATGAAAAAATTGTAGGGAGAATACAAGTGGAGGGGCTACACTGTATGCATGCTTGAGGAAGGCTAAGGAGTAGCCGAAACGTTGCATGTCCTTTGCCTGCTTGTTATTGGACTATCACTTATGGATTAACCCCTTCATGACATTTTTCACTTTAAGGACCAGGCCAAATTTTGGAAATCTGACATGTGTCACTTTATGTGGTAATAACTTTGGAACACTGTTACTTATACAAACCATTCTGAGATTGTTTTCTCTTGACACATTGTACTTCATGACAGTGTTAAATTTGAGTCAATATAAATCACCTAAATTTACAGAAAATTTGGAAAAATTTGTAATTTTCAAAATTTGAATTTCTCTGCTTTTAATGCAGATAGTGATTCCTAAAAAATATTTATTACTTTACATTTCCCATATTTCTACTTTATGTTGGCATCATTTTGTAGATATAATTTTATTTTTTAGGACGTTAGAAGAATTTTAGAAGCAATTCTTACATTTTTTAAGAAATTTTCCAAAACCATTTTTTCAGGACCAGTTCAGTTCTGAAGTCACTTTGTGGGGCTTACATAGTGGAAACCACCCATAAATTACCATAATTTAGAAACTACACCCCTCAAGGTTTTTAAAACTGATTTTACAAACTTTGTTAACCCTTTATGTATTCCACAAGAATTAAAGGAAAATGGAGATGACATTTCTAAATTTCACTTTTTTTGGCAGATTTTCCATTTTAATCCATTTTTTTCCTGTAACACATCAAGGGTTAACAGCCAAACAAAACTGAAAAACTATTACCCTGATTCTGTGATTTACAAAAACACCCCACATGTGGTCGTAAACTGCTTTATGAGCACACAGAAGGGAGCAGAAGGAAAGGTGCGCCAGATGATTTTTGGAGGGCAAATTTTGCAGGACTGGTTTTTAGACACCATGTCCCATTTGAAGCCTCCCTGATGCACCCCTACAGTAGAAAAAACCAAAAAGTGCCCATATTTTGGAAACTAAGGGATAAGGTGACAGTTTTATTGATACTATTTTGGGTTACATATGATTTTGATGGCTTTATATTACGCTTTTTGTTAGGCAAGGCAACCAAAAATGGCTGTTCTGGCACAGTTTTTATTTTTAGTTCTTTTACAGTGTTTGATAGGTTAGATCATGTGCTATTTTTATATATGTCTTTATATCAAATATGTCTACTTTCTTTGTTTGTTTCAGTTTTACATAATAAAGCATTTTTGAAAAAAAAACATGTTTTTGTGTCTCCATTTTCTGAAAGCCATATTTTTTTTTATTCTTTGGACGACGTCTTGGGTAGGGTCTTATTTTTTGCAGGATGAGGTAACGGTATGATGGGTACTATTTTGGGTTACATATGACTTTTTGATCGCTTGATATTACACTTTTTGTGATGTAAGGTGACAAAAAATGGTTTTTTTTGGCACAGTTTTTATTCATTTATTTAATTTATTTATTTATTTTTTACAGTGTTCACCTGAGGGGTTAGGTCATTTAATATTTTTATAGAGCTGGTTGTTATGGATGTGGCAATACCTAACATGTATACTTTTTTAAATTGATTTCACTTGAACACAATAAAGGTATTTTTGATACACCAAAAATCTTGTTTTAGTGTCTCCATAGTTTTTTTTTGTTTATTGGGCGATTGCCTCATGTAGTCACTCATTTTTTGAGGGATGAGATGATGGTTTGATTGGTACTATTTTTGGGTACATATGACTTTTTGATCGCTTGGTATTACACTTTTTGTGATGTAAGGTGACGAAAAAATGGCTTTTCTGGAACAGTTTTTATTAAATTTTGTTAGGGCATTTACCTTTTGGGGGAAGAGTGTGATATTTTTATAGAGCAGGTCGCTACGGATGCAGTGATACCTAATATGTCTATTTGTTATTTATTTATTTTGGTTTTACACAATAAAAGCATTTTAGAAAAAAAAATTTGATGGTAAATCCAGGTGTAGAAACATCTCAAAGATGATCAAAAGAAATGGAAGCGCCCTGAGCATAACATTTCAAGTATCATTGCAAAGGGTCTGAATACTTATGTCCATGCGAAGTTTTAGTTTTTTCTTTTTAATAAATTTGCAAACGTTTCTGAAATTCTGTTTTCATTTTTTTATTAAGTGAAGATTGATGGG